>JAVFBZ010007692.1:0-45280 GCA_032466195.1 Katharina tunicata
TCTAGTTGTGTGATGTTGGGTACCCCGTCTCAAGATTTCCTCTGCATTTTCACCCCCCGTATTTCTGAAGTCTCTTGTAGAACACTATTCTCGATTGCACGACATTTAACATTTTGCTAGCAGTGAGAAAGAACAAAGTAAATTTACATTTATTGTTACATTAGAGTGTTTATAAGTCAGTGTTTTGTCCCAGTCAGAAAGTGATAGTCAAATCATATAATGCTTTCGGACTGCTTATGTACATCTGTGTTAAACGCTTTCATCATAAAATAACAAAGATATCGACATTGGTCGCTGATACACTGTGTCACAAACATTTCTGGATCTTAACAGCTTTATAGTGTTGTTTTAAAACACCTTCTACTACATAAAAATATAGAAGCCGTCATCAAAAGTCGAACATCGTGATAAAACATATAACATTATCCTGTTTCTTGATGCCAATTTCTTCAAATTTATTTTAAAATCATATTGCATCAAACGGCTACAAATAAAAAAAATGTATTCATTTCTAAAAAATAAAGGGACACAAATTATTTAAATATATAATCGTAACAGGAACGAGAACGATGCTTCGCGGATCAAACCAATTAAAATCTTAATTACCTGTTAATAAAAACCTATGGATTTAAATAGTAATTTATTTTTTTGTTGGAAGTAATTAACAATTATTAAATGATTAGTAGTTAAGATCAAAACTTAATTATCAACAAGTGTATTGTCAGAGTATGTTAACTAGCTCTAATGAGTGTTGTTGGCTAAGAGATTGGAGTCGCCCACACTGGGTGGTACTCTAAACAACCCGGTCCACCTACAAACATTTCTTAAGGTATCTAAAATGACGAAAAAACAGGAGGTGTTTTTTCTTTCGTCTATCAGCGATATTCATGAGCGTGACCGCTATCTAATTGTCCCAAAATCTGTCAAGAAAACCCCAATTTCGGTAGATTTATTGGATTGTAGAGTCATAAAATGATATATTAGACAGCTAAGAATGTGAGCAGTCTACCAGTCTGTGTGGTCTCATTGTTAACTTTTTCTCCCCCCAACCGATTTTAACAACCGAACATCCTGGATTTGGTCAGTATTTTTTAATCCATGATGGCAGCCCTGAGGTCATGACACAAATCGCCATAAAGTAGTTTTCATTTTTTCACTTAGTCCAGTTGACACATAATATAGACGTTTACTTCATATACAAGAGTTTTCATTCAGTACTGTTTTTATACGCCCAGCGATGTTGGTAATTATAACATAAAGAAAATGCATCCGATTAAGCATAGATACCAGAAAATAAGAAAACGAAGAAAAAACTATGTCACAAATTGCGCTTAGAATTACCACACGAAAACATCATCTTGAACAGACGAGAGGAAGCTGGAAATTATTAAAAACAAGGGGAATAATCTTTGAGGAGTATTTTCCACTTAGAAGTTGAAAATACTATACTTTTAGTACACGCTATACTTTCATGGGAACCCTTTACCAGCTGATCAATGGGCGTTTGGAAGAACTGCGACTGACACTAAAATATGATAGCGTTCTGTATAAAGCGAGAAGCTTCCATGACATCAAATATTCGTTCGATACAGAGTAGAAAGAAAATTCTCCTCTACTAAAATGAACTACGTTTTGTGTCTGATCAAGAATACGACATTGGAGGATAGTTTGATTAAATACGAATATAGCACATACATGTCTTGTATCTTAACTTAAAATATAATAGGTTTTACATTGATCATCATGTTTAAAACTAATGGACAAATAAGGTCGTTTTTCAGTATTATGCCGGGATGGCAGTAATAAAAAATGACCATCTCAAACCAGAAAGCAAGATAATTTTAATAATTGGTATATGTGAATCAATATTAACAACAGCCATTAAAACAAAAATCAGAAAAGGCAGAATATATAGCTGCAGTAAATATAGTCCCTAGCAATGAAATGTAAAGCTGTTGAAAATGACTGAAATAAACCGAAGCTGAAGTTTAAAAAAAATAAGAATTATATGGATATCTGACGACCTCGTCGGGAACAAACAAAGAAGTTTGATATCCATAGAATTATATATCTTCCTTAATAATCGACAGCGAAGCTGAAGTGACTATGTTATATCATACATGGAACATTTATTGATAATAAACATTCTAATCAACACCATTCCAGTCTATTTATGTTATACATAGAGGATTTTCATGTTGTTCTTTGAATATATTTCGTATTATATAATTAAATAATCAACTTAGAACACGTATGCAAACAGGATAGTATAACTAGTTCGGTTATTTACATTTATACGACAAAAAATTTATTGTATATCACATTTTTTAACATATGAGTTATAAGTTCACCCAAAGTAACTATTTTCTTGAGAGTTAAATTTTGTGTCGAAGCAAGTACGACTTAGCATACGTTCTATAGTTACAGTATATCCAAATGAAGTTATACTATAATGATATAATAACACAAATCGTGTTGTTCCCAGAATAAAATGTTAATGATTCAGCTATCAATTTGTTTTAGCCATATTTATATATTTTTGTCAAGAGTTATCACACTGGCAAAGGGATATCGACTTATTAAAGTCGATAAATTATCTCATGTTCTAGATCAATTTTCAGAGACAAGTTTCTAGATGGACCTGAATCTCGAGTTGTTCTCGATAACCTAAAGGCGCATCTCGAAAAAATGCAATACATGTAACATGTAAATTGTGAAGATAAATAAGTGGTGAATATGTAACACGCATAGATATTAGGTATGGGTTAAAAAATGTATCGTTTAGTATTAGTAGTAAACCCATTAGTCTACCGAATGAAGATGAGGGCAGTTAAGGGTTATCCGGCACAGAAGGGAGTTTCGTAACCATGTTTATATAACAATGTGTCCCAAAAATAACCAACTTTATGAAGAGTGTAATACTGAAGTTTGTTTAGACATAACAAAGAAAAACGTTGTTGTTGTTGGTAGCAACTACTATTTGAACTGAGTCATGGACGTATACTTTTTGGTCTGAAATTATTTAAGGGTCCAAGGTTACGTCTTATAACGTTTATTTGTGAAATCAAAGCGACATTTATTGCTAAATCGTTTACATGTAAAAGTAAGGTAAAACTATTTTGCCCTAGCCATATGCACGCTTGTATTGCAATTCATCCTTTCAGAAATATACAAAATGGAACTAAGATATTAATACAATATTTATTACAATATAAAATCTAACGCTTTCACATAACATTTGCTTTAACATTGCTCGTAAATATTAACTTATTATTATTCAGGTGAAACACCAATGTATTGATTTAGTTAAGGTGTTTTAACGTTAATGAATACTTTTAAATAAATATTTTATATAAATACTTAAATTAGTAAATTTGCGCTAAACCAATTTATTTTATAAAAAAAAAAACAATAACGTTTTTTTTACAGTCTGTTCATGCCAAATGATCCTTTATATTGAGCAACGCTATAATCTATATCAATATAATCAATGTATAAATTTAAATTTATTATAAAATTATAATATAAACCAAAGTTAAATGATACCACCAGAAATCAAACCCAGGACGATTTATTTAGAAGGTCAATATTTATGTTTTAAATACTTTTGATCAGGTCGAATTTTCAGAACGAACTTTTTTACAGATATCTTCTTGAAATAGTTCGTGTCTTTAACGGATTGGCCATGATCGGTGTTTTCGTTAGCATGGGGTTAGACTCTCTTAAATAGACCATAACCGTTAGATTCCCGTATGGATCTTGTATGAATCTTTGCTACATGTTTATCAAAAATTGATCAAACTAGAAAATAAAATAAAAAATGTTCACGTACGTAAATTCGGAAATCAGGAGTCATAATTGTTCATGTATAAGCAACCAACTAACATATCATACAAGTACAGTAATTTTTCACTAAAAGTACGGTACAACATTACAAATGCCCTTCAGTCGGAATGCTTAATATTTCAGTTGCAAAAGTCGATACACAATGAAACAAAAGGTGTTTATTACATAACATGTGAACAGTTAAATAGACAACCACAAATAAGTAATAAATGGTAAGATATGAGGATATGAACAAAAACGGTCGACGGGACCAAAGGGTTCGCATTACAGTTTGTCTGCCTATCGACTTTCCACACTACTTCTCTGAATGGGAACCTGACCAAAGACGGTCGATTACCCAAAGGTAGCAAATGAAACGGAATGATCTCTATGACTTGACGTTATTTTGAACGGAGTGGTGAGTATCAGAGAATGTCATAACCACATCGATTGGCAGAAACCAGAATTCTCTACCCCAGACATCAGGCTGCACTTCGAGGAAGCAATGGATTTTTCAGCAGCTATATATATGTCCATAGCTACGTGATGTTTTCTACGTATTTTAACTGTTTCGAATTGATACAAATTATGAAATTTAATCTTATTTTAATTTTAATTCTTTTCTTCTTTAAATATTATAAAATGGTATTTCTTTCTTGGCTCATTTAGGTAAACAAAAACAAAAGGCACACATAAGAAAACTAAAAGCTGTCCTGGTCATCATATTGTGATACTAAATAAACAAACGTTTGGAGTTCGAAAGTGTGTCAAGATGAAAATTTGTACTTTTTGGCATCCTCAACATCCTGCGGTTTTTGTGAACAGTTCCACAATAGCTATGCAGCGACAAAAGTTGTACTGATAATATGTAGAAACTGTTTAACAAAGTGAAATGTATAAATGTGACCTGCCCTGTGTCCCCTTAGCGATTTCTTGTTTTAAACGTTCAATGTTATTTAACAATTTATAACAGGTCCTGTTTAAATATATTATTTGGTTCAAGAGAGATAGACAATATTATGAATCTATTGCATAAACATATATACATTTCTGGTATAGCTACAATTAAGATACAAATGTCACTTTTAAAAAGATCAAGGATGGGGATGGAACGGAATTTGTTAAGCCTACTGTACCTTCAGACCGGGTTCTCCAAGCGTGCGCCTAATCCTAATCCAGGTAGTATATATACACGTATGTGCACGGATTCCTACACGCTTCAAAATGACTCCTTGTGTAATTGACTTTTCTTTTATTCGACCGTAAATATTTTCCTCAACTCAAGTGACATAATTGTATCGAGATAAGAAGGTTAGATTTGCAGAGATGTCAACTATCTGCCTGGTGTCTGTGGTCCTTTAGATTTCTCATTAAGATACTATTCGAGTGGAAAATTAGTTTGTAGCTTTAGTAGTGATATGCAGATATGTAGTGGCAGGTAACGTATTTCAATCAGAATCAGAGTGACAAACCTTTGCCCTTATATATCATCCTTCAAGCACTATTTTGTAATGAGAAATACTCAAAACACTAATTAGTAACCAGTTGGTAAATAAAGGGGTTGACGGTGCAGAATGAAGATTGACATTAAATATTGAATTGCATAAATCTAAGTCTTAAAAGTTCTTGTCGAAACCATTTAACATGATTTTAATTATTATGAATCCTTATATAGAATGCAATGTAGCCGTGTTGGTACTTAAAAGTTATGGCCTGATATAAATACTTGTGGTAGTAGTTTGATCAATTGTGTTGGCATGAGCTTAGTGTATAAAGGGTCGTGGGAAGAGAAGATTCGGAAAACAACATATATGTTAAATATTTAAGTAAAACAAAATCGTTCTAATCTTTTGTTCCAACTTTTGTGATCTTTAAAATGGAACTACTGTGATTCTGAGTGGACAAACAGAGCCGTGTGTAATTATTTAGGAATATATAATGTGTTATATTGTAAGTTCAAAAGGTACTACTAAATTATTGCAAGAACGACAAGTCTTATCGTCCCATATCAGTAATATCTTTATCAAATATTTTGTTCATTCGGAGAAAATTTGGCTAAAATAAACAAAATGATGCCATTGCATATAACCATAGATAAGGATTCTGATAGTAGTCTTTATATAATAAGTTTACGTTTTAATAAGATCACAATGCGGTTTGAAATACAAAATATTATGAAATGCTTTATGTAACACCTATGTTGTTATAAAACTATTGTACAAGCCAAGTACACCATTTTGAAAACTGCTTTTGACGAGATCTGTCCTTACCTAGAATCTTGTAAGATGGAAAACCGGGGAAGAAACCTCGCAAAGAACCCCCGACTCTTCGGGAGCTCCGCATCCACAGTCAAAGGGACATATACCTATAGTGTCCATCATTTCCGCATGACTTAGGACGACTTGTCGTTCTAGGACATGTTTCTTTTTGACACATCAATTTTAAATACGTAAACAGCCTGAATAATATAAACATTAGTACAGTTTTTTTTTGTAAAAATATGGGGGTAACATACTTTGCACTTGACATGTGGAGACAGAGTAATTTGATAAACCACATCCCTCGAGGCACACAACCAGATCGTCTAGGCCAAACCGCCAACAAGATTTGAATATAAGTTCAATTTCTGCACGTCTAAAGACTTCGTAGTTTATAATAGTAAACATAAGTAAAACGCATAACTTTATCGGCATGTCAATATCAATATGTTAATGTTTATTGTATTTGGGAAGCGACGTTTCGAGTAAGGAGATAATCATTCCTGCTGCATCCTTTTGAGAGGTTACTATGGTTCAATATTTCAAAGTAATGTTAAAGTATTAAATATTATTATGCCCTATCGGGAGGTAAAATTATAACCGATATGACATATAGCAAGACAGCTCGACAGTTAAGTAAGCAAACGATTTTCCCATTAGAATACGTAAGATGTGCCCTGATTATACGAGATGCAACTTGTCAAATATTCCATCTACACTATGTCTTGGTGTTTGATAGGGTATTGAGCTAAGAAACCCTGTTGTTTGTACACCCTTAACGCCCGTCATCTTAGACCAGTTTCCAGCTTATACAGGCCAGCACGCGTCCAGAAAAAAACACCACAACTTACAGATCATTTTCCGCACTTCACCGCGGCCTTTAATCGTACCCAGGGAATTAAGCATTAAGAGACTTGTTATCGGCGTACATCAAAGGCCTTTAGGAGACAGGTAAATAGCGCAGGTCAGACCACTTATAGTCATCACCCCAGATACGGGACTGTTTGACAGACTTGCGGGGCCCGATCACTTCGACTATATTATAGCCCTACCCTATATACACCTATATGCCTTTCATACGTATAGCCGAAGAGAACGTTCCCAGATCGAAAACACATCCATCACAACACAATTAACGAAATTCAATGCAAAATCCAAATTGGAGCTGAAGTGAACAAAATTATTACCATCAACATGGGAATAGCTGGACCTTCTTGGCTGATCATTCAAGAAGACGGCAAAATAAAAATACACAAGATCTAGTTATTGTAGTTAAGGTGAATGGTGTATGTAACTTTCAAGATTAGATTTACAAGGTGTGGGGTTACAAAATATCAGTGTTATTGTCTTTAATCTGCTGGCAAATTATATGTTGTTTTGTACTGTGGGGGACTATATTTTACATAGGTTGGTACAAATATCTTAGCAGAAGCTAGTGTTTTTGGTATTTTTGGCATTTGGTGATATAGAACTTAGAATGTAGAACCGGTCGAATAGCTACAAAGAGCCAGAATGAGTAAATTAATCAGGTTTATGTCCACCGGCTCAACTTTAACGACTTTACACAGGGAGTAAATGTGATAAATAATCGGGGCAATTGAGAGAGTGATTATGAGGAGGGCACATGCATGTTGAACACTATTCAGAAGCCCTGTGGTCCCTGTTTAATGCTGCTAGCCAGCAGGCAGTACCCAATAGCTCTGTGAGGAGGAGTTATTTACCTTAGGTATATATTATATAATCAACTTCATCTTAAAGATATAATGTTTAGATTATTTTGACAGGTGTCCCACCTCTTTGCCACAGGGTCTGTTTTCTGATTGGCAAAAACCACCTTCCTGTTGTCCTATCGCACGAGGATAAGCCTATCATATACTTACAGTATAATGGAATAACGTGTGATTTGATGTCTAACTTGCCAAAGGTTGGATTCATGTAAGGAATTCAATCTGTCATAATAAGAAAAACACTGACAGAATAGCCATAGTTATGGCAGGTAATATTTTCCACACAAATCTACTTTTTTTTTACATAATCTAAGTCATAACAAAAGAATCAAACTAAACATCCAAACAAATATTATATTACGGGGCAAAGAAAAACAATGTCATGTTATTAATAAAATTTACATTAAAACTAAAAGTGTCGTATTGGTTTTGTTAAAGTTCGAATTCATATTTGCGGCGATTTCAATGTGATAAATTATAAAGGTTAATTAATACATTACAAATAGCCTCCACAAATTATATTACAGAATTTATAAAAAATACAGAACACCAAACGGGAGATAGGAAAATGACGGAGTTTGCTTCTGTTCTTTTTTAAATTGAAATATGTGCATTTAGTAAAACAATTATATTTAATGTACTGTGATTCCCACTAAATAATTTGACATTATAACAGACCAAAATCACAACTACGAAAAACGACAAGATACGCATGTTTCTCGGAGTTGTGACTTTGGTCTACCGTCAAATTAAATTTAAGTTCGCTTGCCAATCTAGCTTAAGTTGTCACTAATTGATATACATTTGTTAAACATTTATATTTTCCATTCTGTTAGATAATCCACAACTACAAAGCAGCCTATACGAGCTACAAGTTATACTACATTTGTAAAAAAATGAGTAGCTATTACGAATCGGTCAAAGTAACGGTGTTCATTTCTTTAATGACCGACAAGCAGTCATCACTCATCATCAGAAATGAACATAGGTAGATATAAATAACTGATTCACATTTTGTTAGCCATAACTGCTTATTGTCTTTCTGACATTTACTTTACAAATACAAACCTTTATTTGTACAATTTCGGCAAGAATTACATTAATTGAGTATAGATTGTTTCACTTATTTGCGTACAAATAAAGGAGAAATGTATAGCTTGTTAAAATCATCAAGTACAATGCTTTAAAAAATGTAAACACTTGGTTATTACGTATCCTAAATGATTGTAACGAGTGATGTGTAAAAAGATAAGAAATAAAAGTCCATATCATGTATGTCAAAAATACCAATTTAAAAGTTGGATATTAACAAGATATCACCGTGAGGATGTAAGTGATTTTTATGTGTTTTTGATAGCAGTTTAGTTGGATTGTGTCACGCTAGACTACATTCTGAAGACAGAGACGGTTCAAAGTGAAGTTCCTGGGCGCTGATAAAGCTCACAATCTCCGCCTGAGTGGACATAATAATGGAGACCAACCGTGCTTTATAAATCTGCTCGTTCGAGCGGGTTTAAGTCGGATTTATATTGTGTCGGGTTTTAGAGAAATCTGTTTTAAAGCTTTCAAATCCAGCAAAACGTTTCCCCAAAGTGTAAAACAGTACCTATTTAGAATAAATGCTCAGCACTATTTACCCGTCTTTTATTTGATAAAGCCAAGGCAAAACAGTTAAGTAAAACAAAAGTACAACGTTTACAAATACTGATTAGTATAACAATCCCAACAAGACAATGTTTTGACAGAATTCAATGGCAGAATTTGTATATGACGCATTTATACTTCCTACATCAAATTCATTAATACTGCTAGCTTAAATTGAAATCAAGTCGTTCTTCAAAGTCAATTTATCATTCAACACAACGATGAGTGATTTGTAAAGCAAACCAACTTGTGCCTATATAGCCTAGAGCCGAACATATGACTTTCCATTTGTCACTACTTTCATCTGCGAACATTTTAAACCAGACTATCACGTTGTGGACGTTTAATTTAATACTTTAATTTTAATTTCAAAGTAATTTATTAAATTTAAACAATTATTTTACAATAATACCTTTATCCTTTTTCGGTTGCCAAAATATTCATGAACTTAATTTTTTAAAATCTCCTGTAACTATATATACTACAATTTCTTTAATGCATATTTCACAGCATACAAGATCAACTGAATACGATCTCCAGCATTCATAAGCTCCGTCCCAGTCGTGAAAACCTTTTCAGAATCATTCGTGCTCGAAAAAAAGGTGGCGGATAAAAGTAGAATGGTTATAATTGTACGAAATGAAAAGGTATCTGTTTGGGTTGGATTGACTTTGTTCATTTCAAGTCGACCCCGAACAGTAGGGGTGCCTTTGCCCTGGGGGAAATTCGGTTGAAGTGGCCAACAAAATATTACAAACTAGTTTCAATGTAATTGCTTCATTTCCCTTTACAACAACAAACGCCTTTGAATTGGCACGATAATCGGTGAGAGATTTTGAGCTGCCTTTGAATAGGTGCGGGAAGAGAACCTGGCTTCTGTCTAACTGTATGTATAGGTCTCCATTAAGACAGCTGAAGGGAAGCTAATCTCGTATGAGGATCACAACGAGAAATGTACTCGGTAGATATATAGTTTGTCCCACAATATCCTCCCGAACACCTCAAATGTGCAAACAAACTGTAATCTTACAACTTCAGATTGTCGTTTTATTAGTCTGTCATAAATTGTGAAATTGGTAAAAAAAAATCTGAGAAGACAAGATTTTTAAGGATAAACAAATTTAACAGACAACATTGGATGTGTGGAGAAGGAACTTATACAGGACGGTTAACTGGACATGCAAGTGTGGATTAGCTTACCTGGTTTAGTTGGTGCTCGTTTTATTTGCATCCATTTATAAGGTTTGGTTGACTGCCCGTAACCCTCGTCAGGACTCGTGCCACCAACTTTTCCGGGGCTGCCTAATGTGCCCGCGTTGTTGTTGTTATTGATGTGGTTGTTATTGTTGTTGATATGTTGAGGAGAGTTCACGGCAGGATTCGCCAGTGTTGAGGGGGCTGTCGGCATGGAAGAGTACGGACTGGGAGAACAGCGGCTCATCGAACCATTGCTACAGTGGCTAGGGCAGGAGGACACTGACTGAGGGACACCTACTTGATTTTGATAGTTCGAGATGGGCGTTATGATATCTTGTCCGTGGGGTGGTAGAACAGGTACAGTACCTGCAGGAGGTCCAGCCGGTTCACAGGTAGCTATGTGGGGCCTGCGGCTATAACCCCGGGACTCCGACCCGTCACCACAAGACACTGTCAATTCTGAACATAAACCATTACCATTACTTACCCCACAAGATGAGAAATCAAGTGGTGGGGAATTGAGATGTGCTGGTGGTGGTCCATTGCCTGCTGCCAATGTGTAACCAGACTCTCCACGACCAATTCGAGTGATTACACTGGTGTTATGGTGGTGGTGGTGGTGCTGGAGATGGTGTGACGGGTGGTGTTGGGAGTGAAGGTGACCGGGGTACCGTAACGATTCCACCCCACCCAGACCAAGCTCTCCCAAGGGATTCGATAATCCGTGATAAGCCGCATTTTCTGTGCCGTATGTGAGTCCTGAGTGGACATGAGCCGACTCAATGTTATGTCTACTGTTAATCCCACTATACCCATACACCGTCACTGGGATATCAGAATTGGCCGAGAAAGAGTTAGTGTATGTGTGACTGTCCAGGTTACACAGCGTATAGTCGCTCTCTGTATTCATAATTCACGGCCCTTTGCAGCACTCAATGAGGGCTCTCAAATTAGCTGTCGATCTGGAGATAAATCTGAAATAAATGAAGGTAAATTACGGCTGGAAGTTGACAGGATTATGAGTGCCAGGAAAGTCACGTGCAATCAGCTAACCAATCACGAGCCACACATCTTCGGCAGTGCTAGCCTCCAGTCCGACGAATCGTCCGAGCTTGCTATCCAATTTTAGTTTTTCTTCAATGTTATGCTATCGATATGGGGTTTTCACAAACTTATACATATATGATGACATCTACTTGGTTCGGCGGTTTAAGATAAGCGATTACTGTACAGTTTTATACTGACGTTATTCAGAATATCACCACGTGGATATTATGTGTTCCCATGACAACGGTTTGGCAGCAGTATCAATTAATGAGGCCCGGATTCTTACATACTAGGTATTTCTGTGTTTGTTTTTCTCTCTCCAGTTCCCGTCTGTTTCCGGTGGTCAACGACAGCCCATAACAGTATATTGTATTATTGAGAAGAAAATCAGTGAATTCATAGCGAGAGGTTAGTTTTCTGTCCCTCTTCGGCTCTCATGGTTATCACTTGACGTGGTATGGCTTCCCTCGCTTCTGATTCGCACACTGGCTTGCTCCACTCACTCCGCCCAAACGTACTCAAAACAAAGACAGAAGGCTGTGGGGTTTTTTTGGACAGCCTTTGTGAGAAAACTCTTTCGTACTGAAAATGCAAGTAAGTGTTAACTTGCAATCTATACAATTATATATACATAATATAATATTTAGAAAATTTATTTTTTAAAGGAAATAGCAAATTACACTTTGAGATAAACCGTAAAAAGAGCCAATTATTATCCATAAATCTAATATAATTTTACTGAGAAAACATGTATAAAACCGCTGGCTTGCAAGACACAATTATGTTGTCTTTAAACATAAGATTGTTTATTGTAATGAAATCCAAGCGATATTATTTTATAATAGGTGTATATCCAGAAATATTCAGTTTTTAATGACCCGTAAAGGGAACTAAATGTATAAGGCTGGGGTTATTACATCGTGTGATACTTGACGAGATTCATACAAATGACTTCTTAACGGTGCCTGCAGTCAAATGAATTATATCAATGAACATGTACTGTTCAGTGAGATTTGTTTGTTTTATTTCATATAACAATGATTTAAAAAAAAAATGACTACAAATACATATGAATATTAACTAATTTTATTATACTGATAATTTAACAATCACAACAGAGTTAATATATTTATCCTTATTGCAAAATATAAATAAAGAAGTGGGAAATATTTTTTGCCTGAGAAAGCAATACAAAATAATATTTTAGCTACTATATATACAAACGAAACCAATATTACAGTTTAAACTGAATACACTGTATACATTTAATATAAAACGTATGCTAAAAAATGATATATTTCTATAAATAAAAACATTATATTGTCAATTATTTTCGTTTGATCGATCCTCTTCCTTCCAATTGATTTACTAATATTTGTTGCATATAGTATCATTATACATGTGTACATTTTTTATTTGATAGAATTTTGCAATATATAATAACTGTCGTGAAAGTGTCGTGTACCTACTGTTGATAGTTAAGCCAAATTAAAGCAGCTGGCGGAGAAATCTGGATGTGGAAATTCTATTCAACTGCTGTGAAAAAAATCGCCCTCGTCGATTTGAGTTCAGGACTATCGTGATCCATTTATCATGAAAACAACAGGTAAGCGTCAAATGTATTTTAAATCTAGCACACTCAAAGGTAGTCTATGTATAATCCATTAATTTTCGGTTTATTTTGGAAATATGTAAATAAGAATTCATTGACTGAAAACATCACGCCTCCACAATTTCCTGACATGTCACTAAAGGTCATTAAAAAGGCATTTATTATGAAGATAGTTGAAACGCGTACAAAATAAAATAGTTGTGTAGAATAATATTAAAAAATTTTCCGGTGTAATATATCATACAGATGTAATGTATCCTGTGGTGATTAAAACTTACAAAATTACAATTACTAGTTTAATATTTACTAAACAACAGTTAACATTGTATAGCAATCTATTTTTATTTTATTTTCACGTTGGTGCGTTTATTGTCTCCCAGTGTGAATTTGTTCACAATTCTTTAATCGTGGTGTAAAAACTCAACTTATTGTCTCCCAGTGTGAATTTGTTTACAATTCTTGAATCGTGGTGTGAAAACTCACATTTCCCGAAATTATCAATATCGTGAATGTTTTAAAATATTTAAAAGGAAAAAGTCAGAGGAAAAGGGATTTTGCACCAGGGACAAGCTGTGCTGTTGTCCTACATTGGTTTTAAGTTTGTATTGGTCGAACTGGAAGGATATTGAAGACGCCACGCGGATTGCTCATTGTCCCAAAGCAAGATCGAGATGAAAAACGAGCGAACGGACGTTTAATTTACTCGTTCTATCACGCCTAGTGGTCAAGACAAATCGAAAAGCCGTCCACACTCGTTAGTATTAGCACTATACTCAGATCTGAATAGCTGTTAGTTCGACGGAAATAGGGAAGTTGAGTCCCTGTAGATTTAGCCTCTTGGTCTTGTTACTTGATCACTGTAATTCATACTATTTCTTGACCGTGTACGACTATAAATCAACCACTGGTCCTTCTTCTATAGGTTATTCAAACGGTAGTTTATAGACAAATAAACACACGCATTATTATTTTTAGTGCAATCAAATAACACATCTCAGTTCGTAAGTTTTGCCGGTAGGAAATTTAAGGAATGAAGTTATATGTGTATAATTGTCTAGATATAATGTACTAATCAGTTTGTTAGATAAAACATATTACACTTAAACACTTCGATGATTTGGTCAGATTGTTTTATTTATCGGCTATTAGAGGCATTGGGAGGAAAAGGAGAATTTTAGATATTTATTCAAGGAAAAATAAGTAAGAATAAAATGTAATAATGATTAAAAGAATTGCACATTTTAAACCTATATCAGCTGTGAAAGGACTACTTAATTTATTTATAAGTTAACAACAAATTCAACGGGTGAAAGCTATGCTGACATTTCGGAATAAAGTTAAGGTTTAGTCGCATTGTCGCCAGGTTTATAGTTTTACGATCACAGTTTTATGTGTCCCAGGTGGATGTTAGAAAATGTGTTGCACGCCTTACTCTGCCAATATTGATGTAATTGTTAATATTCCTAGCGTAGATATGCTTCGTGGACTTTACTTTGATATTTATGATCGGCGATATCACGAATTGTGATTTATACAGTTAATCCAGCGATTACTGTTGTCATACATGAACTCGTCAATAAAAAATTTATCCGCTTTGCTCTGCGACATGATTATTCGGTAACACTGTAATAAACAGTTATCTGAGTTGAGTGTAAGAGAAACAGGTGGACACTGGGAACGCTGGCAATTATTTAATACCCAATTGTTATAAATTGTCATTTTTATAGGCTCAGAGAAATTATTGTAGCCTTTAATACGTTAACTAGAGTATCATGGAAAGATGTATTGGCGTGGAATAAATTCACTCCTAAAGCTGTTCACTGATTTATTGTCCCACCGTTGAACGTTAGCCTTTAAACGTTCTCATCAATATTGTTTTTCAAGGGAGGCAATTCCGAAGTGTTTCTTGGCTGACAGGCAAAAGCAAAGTATCCTTTTGTGTAAGTAGACTTACTGTAGGCCAGGAATAACCGACGAGAAAGTTTTTATGAAGGCAAACAAGGATGATTTAAAATTAATTTATTTTGTTATGAATGAATCAATTAACTATTCGATAAAAAATCTTTGTTCTTTCACCTGTTTCATATTTTTGGGGAATATAAATGAAATTTTGTTAAATTTTTCATTTTCTGTCGAGAGAATATTGAACGATGCCTCAAACTTGTGACATTAAGCTTTAATCCAACTTAAGTAGTCTATCTTTGAAGCCTAGGTTTATTGAAAGGTGTTGCTATTAAAACAAAAATTCAGCTTCCAAATGATATAACTAATGAATTTATAATAAGATTTTCGGACTACCAGAAACCTGATCTTGATCTTCAATAAGGCGGCCCGAGTATGAGGAAGACGATTATGTAAACTCTTGCTCCCTTTTTTGAGCCCAAAAAAATCGTTTTTTTTAATGAAACAGCTTTCCACAAAGACATGGTTAATTGGCAGAATTATTACGAATGTACATTTTGCTTGAAAGGGAGGTTGTACATTTAAAATTAAAGTTGTTTATAGAATTTACATGGAGTGCATGTGTTTAATACATGTTCGCCTGTGCTCTGAATATTGAAGAAGCAGTGGCTCTCTGGCCGTAACGCCTCATCGGGCAGTGTTCTTTACCGTGACATCTCACCTGGTCAGATAAGAGGGGTATAGATATCATGTATTGTTCACCACCCACCCACAAATACAAAACCAATACACACATGGCTGAATAACCGCGTCAGTTCAAATCAGTCGAGAAAAACGTCAACAATGGAAACCTTATCATCAACTGATTCAACTCCTAGCCGATACATATCACTGGACTTATTTCTTTAAGTGTGATAACAATCAGATACATTTCAGGACGACTGCAATTCACACATTTCTCCATTTACTATCAACTCGTTTATGTAAATTAAACCAAAGCGATAAGAGAAATCCCGAGAAATTCTAGTCTGCTCTAAGCAAATTTCTGTAACCTTCCGTCCACAAAATATTTGTGAAATAGGCAGGTATAACACATATAACTCGAAGCGTATTTGATAATACCTCCAGAATTAAACGGATACGTTAAACAGGAAGTATACTAGTTATATTGTTTCCAGCGCAAAAATTCCAAAACTCAAGCTATATTAATATAAGAGAGATGTACCTATAATTACATTAGTGGTTATGTAATTGCTTGGTGTTTAACGTCTTAACTGTTTTTAGCCGAATTGCATCAAAGAAAAAAGACAAGGATATTAGGCATTATTAAGGACATCCAGTGGGCTATACTGCTTAAGTTTAAAAGCCGTAGTAACTTTTACCTTTCTTTTAAAGCCTTGATTTTTGCCAAGGACTTCAGGATGGAAAAAACACTGCTGAATTGAAAATAAGGTTTAATTTGTTTCAACAATGACATTATGTATTAGTTTTCAAGTGTGTAGCTGTTATATCGTCTCTATTCACCTGAGTGTATAGATACTAAAAGGTAACCAAAAATAAATTTCAAACAATGTTGCATGAATGTGCTAGTGACAGAAATGTTCTCATTCGTCAACGGTCACCCAATACGCTCATACACCAACAAGTAACATAAAAAGAACTATTGTTGAACATTCGATTTTTTTTCTTTCTCAATTGATTCTAGCTATATTTGATTATATCGAAATGTGTTTATCACTAATAGGTTCGAAAAACAGATCTGCAGAAGAATATATTAAAGACGCCATTAAGCAGGTGATAGGAGAGAGTTCGTGTAAGGTATTCTCCTCTTAAAGAATGGTTGGGAAAAACCGACCCAGTAAATCAGAAAAGGGATGAGGCGGCGCGAAAAACACACGCAATCCGATAATCGCGCCTAGAGAAACAGCAAAATCTGGTTTAATGACACTACAGAAACACCCGAGCTGATAAAGCGAGCATAGATGGCGAAGAAACAATTACCGGGAGTTTGAATCTAAATCAAGCTACGTGCCGACACAATTGATGCCCTTCTCAACATTGCCAATAAGCCTTGATTTAACAGCCCCAACTCTGGTTTCTTCCAGCTATTCTATCTCTGGTCTAATATCCTCTGACAACACTAAAACTGTCTGGAATCAGCTTGCCTCTTTCCACAGCTATTTTACCGTTTGTTTAACAGCAGGTGCTACAGCCGGCTAACTTTAAGTGGCACCTTGGTATCAGCTGAATACAACCAAACCTCAAGAACTCCATTATTCCTATACTTCTTACGATCGATGTCTTTCAACCAAACTCCCACTCGTTGAAAATAAGGTTTAATTCGTGCCTCGAGATGGTTGGTATATCATCCTAACTGCTGTGTTCATGTGTATACTCACAATAAACAGTCTGCAGGCCAGTCTTCGTCAAATGATATTTTGGTGACATAACATAACTATTACTAAGATATAGAAACAAAGTTTCCAGCCCTCCGAGCGCCTTGTGTTCATCTGTAAATATACAATTTTTGTCATGATAAAAAACTGTCTAAAACTTGCAAACCTATTTTACTTACAACAAGTGGATCATTTAAATAACGGTTTCTTCATTGATATACTTTAGGCAGTTTTCAATGGAAAATTTAACGTAATGAACCAAGAAAAGCCACACAACTTTTCTTAAGCGACACTGCAGTGTAATTAAAGAATAAAGGGAAGCATTGGGACCTAAAACTGTGAGATGTCTTAATTTCAGTGACTTATGAAACTTAGGGTTAATGAAACAGCGAAGATATCACGACAGATAAAACTCCGGAGTGTGGCATCAATTCCGGACCTAGGCTCTCAAGTCTTTACACCCGACCCACTGATCTTTGTTTTAGAAACCGATGATCGGCATGTCAAATCCAAGACCGGTAACAAAGAAAAAGTAAACGTGTGAGGGAAGACCTAGCAAGGACAACTGGACAGTTGTCACGAGTGTCTTTCCTAGCATGATACCCCAGATCAAAGGCTCGACTGTCAGTTCTTCAATCTAACTTCAATGAAATGCGATCCGTGAAAAACACCATACAAAATCAAATCAAAACGAATTTTAACTGTGTTTTGACATTATCGTGCTTTTTCAGGTTGAAATAGCAGCCATGGATGTCTAGGTACATAGACAGAATCTTTAAAATACTGGCCAGTTTGAGTTTAACCGTTGCTAATATTCTGCATACAATTTACTTGCTTAAGTGAATATAGTCTGTCCAATTGACACCATTTGTCAAATGCATCTTGAAAGATAGTATAGCTGATAACAGTTTATTCTGTTTAAGTTAGATTTTCCTTCTCATCAGAGATTACCAAAAAGAAGTTTAAAACAATAAAGGTTGGCATTCTGTGGAAAAGAGACGATTGCACTAATTCACAGTCATTCTTGTTATCAGGAGTAAAAGTTTGATATGTCAATCAACTGAGTAGTTACTCTTAGAAGACAAAAGTCACAACTCCGAAAAACGATAAACAAGACATGTTTAAGATTCTATATATTTCGGTCTAATAAACTACTGAATGGTTTAAAGTAACAAAAACACACCTTTGAGGCTAACTGGATTATTACACATGAGCTTTTGTGGATACAAGCCCAATTCTTCAGACGTGTGAGGTGAAAATAGGTAAATATAAAGCTGAAATATATAGAATCTCAAACGTGACTTTTTTTTTATCGTGCTTCGAAGTTGTGACTTTGGTCTTCTAAATTTAATGGGGTGGAGCAAAGCTCTCTGAGTGCATTAAACAGAGTTTAACTTCAGTAAAATGTCTAGATTATCTTCAACTGTATGCTTGCTTTGAAACCCCTAAAACACTCCCGTAATCTCGAGACCTTGGGAACTGATTATATAAAAAGTTTGTATCAGTCATTTCAATGATATAGATGGATACATGCAGATTTGCTTTGGCTTTAACAATAGTTACGATGTGTGGCTACTTAGTGCATATAGACCCGTTTCCCATCCACCTTTCAAAGTAATCAGCTAGGCCAATAACAGATGAGATCACAAGATTGGATGACGATTCGTCCTATGATCTACCGATCACAGACAGGGTAAGAACTTTGCTTAAAGTGAGGGTCCTGGCTCCAGTAATCCAGTCATAAATTGAAATGTTGCCGTTCAACATACTCTCATGTGGTATTGGAATATTATTGTTCCGTCCTTATACATATCTCGAGAATAGAAACGATTTCTCTGTCAACGAACACTGGTGGTCGACATTTTGGTAGTGCCTGCATGTACGTTTATCTAGTACAGCCTTATAACTAGGTCATCATCGCCGTGTGACGTAGTTAATATGAGGAAGATGTCTCAAGAAAAAGATTTGATTCGTCCATTATATTTGAGGTCGAACATTTACCATTAAAGTGCAGTAAGATGGTCGACGTAAAAACTATATGTGAACTTTAACATTGTCCGATGTTTAAGCCTTCATTGTACACCACAGGTAGTTTGAATAGAAATGTAATCCGAACAAATAGACACAAGAAGCAATGCCCTTTCTATGCATGTTCATTTATTGCATCCCGCACCGCCCTTGTAAGGAAATTGGCTTTGAGTATTTCTCTAAGCATCGGACAAATATATACTACCGGGAGTATATTGCAGTATTCTGGCCACGGTTTAATAAGTAACGATTTGCTGGAAATGTTTGGCAACAATCTATTTTTGAATTCGTTCACGGGTAACATAGTTATAGAAATGAAATAACTTTAATTGTAATGTAGTGTAAAATCGCCTATAAATATATCCGTATAAGATTCACAGACTTAGAAATGTTGACAGATTCAAAAGCATGATTAACTGACAATTAACATATCGTCTTATATAGTTGAATGCAATATTTACGACAAGTTCATCAATGAAATTCAGAATCCATGACGGGCGTCTCAATTTGTATCATTTTCCAAAGCATGCCGGTCAATTCAGTTCCCTTTGACAACAGCAGAGAAGTTGATTACTACACCAAGCTGTGTGTTCCTTCGCTTACCGTGTCTTGTGGAGACGACCTTGTAGTTCTATGTTTTATTCACGACTGAAAAGAACAATTTAGAGGACTCTGTCAGACTACTTCTTCTCTACTTGTAGGTTTGTGTTAGATTGGACACGCTATTCATTGCCAACTTTCTGTTGACATGACTGTGAATTGAGAAAGCCTCGGACGTAAAGACATGGTTCCGACAACCGGCACAGAGCAACAAAAGAAGAAATGCAAAAATTTATAGATTTCAGAAACAACAATATTCTTTCCAGTCCCTAAAATATTCCATTAGAACATTCTATCACCCAGATAATTACATTAGCATTGATTGATTATAACTAGAATTGGCTTATTATGTGTGAGAAACGTTTTAATTGGGTTGTACATCAGAACTCCACTGATAACTCCTATGGTATGGGAGATAACTTGTACTATAATTATGACTAGAGTCAACGTGTATGTTCAATTGTCCGCCATGTGCAAATTATGAGCATAATCTCATCGATACCACTTCTCTGCAATATCTTTTCATTACTGAAACGAAAATATGTTATCAACATTTCCTTTCCACAATACACACTTTGGACTATGTTGATGCTTTCCTCGGCTAATTCATCCTTCAGTTGATCTATCATTGATTAGTCAATCAATTAAACAATTTAACAGTCAATTTTTAAATCTCCTTCTCGCACATCGAGTGAAACATCTATACGTATACACCAAATAACATATTAATTTCTTCTCGAACAATATCATTGATTTATTGATAGATTTATATTATTGACTTTTATAGAGTGAGGGACAAATGATTGATCCTATTCTTAAATGAATCAACACAAGTCAGCTGGTAGATCCAGGGAGCAAACAAATATTTCATTTCCATGTAGAACACAACGCTGTGTGAATCAGTCTGGGGGACAGTGTCTTTAAATTTAGATGGAATGTTAGTTAAGTAGAATAAGAGGGGGGTGTCTAGGTGATAAATAAATTAGACGCTTTTCTTGACCAGCGACATGGTATCTCAGTGAAACACAAATACTCACAACTTTACTTGTATCGATTCTCAGCTACACAATATTGCTTGTACATCTGGTGTTACCCGTCCAGTATGGTTTTATGAATACGATTGAGGCTCGTATTATTGCACTTCTGTGGGGCTAACTGACACATGGACACACCATATGGCATTAAATAAAACACAACACAAGACATCATGAATTAATCAAAAGATCGTATGTAGCTGAAGCCCAAATAGAAGATGCTACACAAAAAAAATGTTTTCGTGTTTTTTTTAATATACCACTTTGGATCTTCTAAGTTCTTCACGTGATAAAGTTTCCCATACTAGCTTCGTGTAGATAAAGGATACCCCAGTAGGTACGTTTCTCTTGGAATATTGTGACAGTAGAGCTGTCGATTTTTGCAATTCACTTTGGTTTGATTGATGTTTTTACGCGGGACTGAAGGGATATTTTACTGATGTTTGGATTATGTAATTAATTCTAATGAAAACATGTTAAAGCCCACGAATGGATACGTGCTAATATGACACCTGATGATGTTTTCGAGCTTCGCGCCATCATGTCATCCATTATTAACCCTCCAAAGACACCTACATGTTATGTAAGTGTCCTGTGTCACAAAAGTTATCTACCTTTAAGTATGACAATAGACGTCAATGTCTTAAACTATGTCGTCTATTTAATTTTAAAACACGGGCTGATCTCACGTCTGTCTCTCTTTTAAAGATTATGTTCAAACTGTATTTATTTTTTTGTACTCAAAAAATAAACGCTTGTACATCTGACAGGAGAGCATTTTTATTCATTAATCACTATTGAATTAGTATATTTTACCCCAGATAAGACTGATAACACTTTAGAATATAATTTTCCAAATATCGCAAAAACCTTCCTACATAAGAGCAAGGCATTCACGAAAAGGCAAAAAAAAAGGTGGCTTGATAATACTGCTCGTCAGATCAACACAGAATTGCTGTTTGAATCAGACAGCAGACAATTAAAGAAGAGACGATGCGCTAATCCTAAGTGAAGTCAGGAGTCCAGATTACAGGGGAATATTTACAATCGTCAAAAGGTAGCCTTACAAAACTGATGGGACGACGGACAGGGCCTGCGCTGGTAGATCCTTGCCAATCACGAAAAGTTGTTAAAGTTTGACAGGTTGAAGCGTTCAATAAGGATGTGACAAGTGAACAAGATGGCGTTCTTTCGTTACATTGCCGCACGTAGCTAACGTCTAATCGATACGATTTGATCCCTCGTGGCGGTAATAAAGCCAGCATTACCACCATGGCTGGAACAAAACCATCACTACGACTTTCGTTATATATTTTGTGAGGGGATGAAAATAGTTCTGAAACTTAAAATATGCTTCCCTGCCTTTGTTTGCTGACCATGCCTATTTTTATTGATTTTTTGTTGTTGTTGCTATTGATACGGAAAATTCAAGTGTAGGTTTGTGGTAAAGACTGTGACCGAGGCGTTATTCATTTGTTGTTAACATGTTTATTCTGGAGTTATGGACCTCTCTCATATGGCAGTGGCGGTAAATTTTAATCACTATGGCTTGTGAAGACCGTGACTGTATACTTGGTGTGATTATGCGACTTGTCTTTTTATTGATACATTATGTGTTAATGAGGTTTTATTTTTAAATGGTTGGCATAGTTCACTGTCTCAATTAATTATTGTTTGACATTATTATTTGCAGACAATATTCAAATACACGCCCTTTATCTGTATAGTTAACACTCTTTACTGTTGTATAGCAATCAGTTTTGCACACAGTAGTTTATTTTGGAAATGGACTTATGCTTCTTCAAGATGGTCGACTGTAGCAACATTGTCGTTTTGTGAAAAGGTGCCACAACAGTCGACATGCTTAATATGAAGCGAACTTCCAAGTTTGTAGACACCTGATGCAAATTAATAGCGCATTCGTCACATTGTGCCGATGTGACCGCATTGTTCATAGGTTGACTGCAAAAATGATATTCATTCGTTGTGTCATAGAATGAAACCACCCACCGAGTGAAAAAACCTGTCAAACGATTTCTTTTGGAAATATCACGTTCAGAACATGTGCAGGTATACCATAACACATGGTCGTAGGTCACCATATAAGGTTATTTCAATTTGTATTAAAAAAAAGCAATCCACACCTTTGCGAATGGAGACATTCGTGAAGTTTGGAAATCATTTGATGAATAGATTAAGAGGTGTATTTAATCCAAACTGGTCGATGACCAGAGTGTATCAGCTACATTGATCAAAATTCTTATAACCCACTAGTTAGTTTTTATGGAGCCATCCACTTATTTTGAAATTAATTAACAAACTTGTGTTTGAGAATAGCATTCACAATTTATTAACTCTTCAGATTCCGACAACCGGATAGTCCGACAAAATAAGCACACTTCAGATTCAAATAAAAGAAGGAATTTCAGTGTAATATAATTTAATTTAATCATTGGTGACTTATTTAATCATTAGTGACTTATTGAACTGGAAGTTAGGCCACTCCTATGAGGTTTTTATTTTATTTTATTTTTTCAAAAATAGCTTATAACCATCTGTTGTAAATTTTATAGACGAGCAAAGAATTTAAAAGGCGCGTGTCAGTATTGAATTTTAGAACGCATACTACCAAAAGTAGCTAAAGAAAATGAGCACAAACACGTACTTCGATGTTTCAATAAATATTTTTTGTTGCAAGCTCTTTTGCGAAAACAATCCCATTTGAACAAAATGTATCGTGCTTGCGCAGAGAAAGTGTTGGTCGACAAGTGGCTTCAAGGTTGCGTAACGTATATTTGTAACATGGAGATTTCGTTTGAAAAATCTAATAGACATGGCCGTAATTACGACACATTGCATTATTCACACCCGATAATTTATGGGTTTCGACGAGTTGCTTCACATAAATGTTCACAAAATAATGGCGGACACCATTGCATCCAAGTATTCTGACATGGATGTATTTACCTTAACAGTATGTGGTTACACACACAAACCATGGAAAAGGCAAGAAAGAAGGCTATGATAACTATTTTTAGATAATCAAATTAAATAGAAAATAGTTGTATAGCTAATATTATGCAAAAGTGCAAACAAACGTTTTCTCCTTAAGTTATAACAAATGGTTGTAAAAGTATAATTGGTCACTGTTGAAAACACGATTGTCTGACTAGAGATTTTCGCTTCCTTCAGTCTTCAATATTGAAGAGTTTTTATATTATTGGTTGGCACGAAACACATAGTATAAATATAGTTTTTCTATATGACACTTAAGTTGTAAAAACATATATTACAATAAAAAGAAGTTAAAGTAAATAAAAGCCAGTAAAAACAAAAGTATAGCTTATCACAATTTAAATCAATGTAATTGTCACGCAATCAAAGGATATATTAGACGGCTTAATGTGCAGGGCTTATAAATGGTACTTATTGAAAGTAAGGAGGAGAAGAATATATATCTGAGTGATTGTAGTCCCAAAATTCGTTTTGTTGCGACTGATGACTATATCCCGTAGGACAATTAGAGCTATTCAAATCATACATAATATTTTGTTGATAGCTTTCATCTGCAGATTGTATTTGTGTTTGCGCATAAGGCGGTGGTGGGACATATTGCCCCGGAGTATAGGCTGAATGGGGGTAGCCAGCCGGGTACATATTGTACATGCCCACTGAAAAGCTCGCAGGTTTGCAAGCATCATCGGAATGTGCCAAATGAATGGAATTATTATTGTCATAGTTAAACTTTGTTAAGTCCCCGTGTTGTTGTTGTACTTCTTGGTTAAACATAAGAGGAGAAGAGTGCGGCTGATCAGAATGACTTGACTGTGACCATACCTCACTATCTATGTTCCCAGGGTAGGACACCAAACCGGAATAACCATCTTGGAAACATTGGGGGTGGTTGACAGAGTTTGGGAATCTGTGTCTATGCACTGGGTAATTATTGGGTTGACGTGATTGAAATACAGCTCTCATAGACGGAGTGGGAATCACAGATCTGGCACGAACCGTCACGTTGGGTGAGAACTTAGTGCCTTGTGTGACGAAACCGTGTTTTGAGGTGAATTGTTGATTTCTACCACGATCAGAGTCCTCTTGGTTAAACATAAGCTTGTCGCTAGTCTTCAAATCCTGATCACTGTCGATCATGGTTGGAAAATGTTCATCTGACTTTTTGTCAAAACAAGTCTGCCCATCTAGATTACTGCTTGTCATAGCAGATGCTGATTGGAAGTGAGAATTTCCGTCGATATAGGCATCATTTATACTATAACCAGAGTCTTGTCCTATAGAATTGGGTCTGTTTGTACGAAGCTTCTGATGTCTTAAAATAGGAGACCTCATGGAACTGTTTGAAGCAAAACGTGACCCATGAAACTGCTCTGAAGAGTGTTTTGCATTTGAGACTTCGGTTGCGAACGGAGAATTACTTGAGGTTCCAGAGAGTAAGGACTGGTTTAACCTCTGACCTGTATCAATTGTTTCTGGTTGCTGGGTATCACAGACTTTTATAGTATTTCTGTAGTGGTTTTTGTCTAAAGTGGACATATTTTGTCCACCTGTCAATGAACTGATACAAGCAATTGGTAAGGCGCTATGAGATGTGTTGTGCGGAGAGGCTGGACTAGTTAGACTGGCTCCACTATCAGGAGAGAAAGACATTGTCATACCAATTTCACTGTCTAATGTAGATGTAACTGATAAGGGGGCTTTGGGAGACGGGGTGGTCTCCGGTAGAAAAACCGCATCAGAAGTTAAGGTTATTTTTTGTTTGGGTTTGTTACATACATCTGCAGAAGTGATTATGTTGGAGTTGATTTCTTGTAGCGTCGACGAGGCGTCAATCTCTGAAGAAATATGATCGTCTTTGCCGTCAGTATCTGTCACAATTTCCGCGGAGTGTGGTAAGGTGTCAGCGATTGGTTCCTCTTCCGACCTTATCTTTACCTCTGGTTTGTTTGTATCCATAGCTATATGATTTCCATGTGGAGTCGTATTCTGTACAGACATGTCTACAGATGTTATGTTCTTGCTGCGTTTAGACATGGGGTATATGTTTCGACTTGTCTTCTTATCGGCATTTTCTCTCTCCTCCAACTCTGGCGGCAGTTCTTTGGTATCAGAATTAGCCTCTTCAGTGTCGGAGGCGCATGTGTCGGACGCGTTAGAATTGTTGGAATTGTTGATATTAGCAGCTATATCTTGTGCCATAGGGCTAGAACCGTCATGATCAGGCACTGAGCTACTCGATACTTTGGACTCCTCAGCGTCACTCTCGTGTTTCTGCACTTGTGACTGGCGCTTGTATTTCATGCGACGATTCTGGAACCAGACTTTAACTTGCCGTTCTGTAAGATCAAGAGACGCTGCTATTTCAATTCGCCTAGGTCGACACAAATATTTATTAAAATGAAATTCCTTCTCTAGTTCGAGTAGCTGAGTGTTTGTGTAAGCTGTCCTGAGTCGCCTGGTAGCAGAGTTTGATGATCCTGTGCCGTCAGTCGGTGAGGGGAGACTAGATGGGCTGCTCCCCGATGTGAGGGCGAAGTCTGAAAAAAATCACAGAAAACAGTTTGGTTAGGATATATCATAGACTCGTTCTGAGGATTTGCTATATACACATTGCAAGTACTATAAGGCCGGGTTATAAGTTTATCCTAAAATAAAATTTTAAACATCGCCTCATGGTGCCCAATATTTAGTAGAGCCAATAGTCAAAAGACATTTACACAAACAATACAAATGATTCTTTGATTAGGAAGACATCATCGTCAAACTCTCGTAAACCCGTAACATTGTTGGAAAAACAGATTTACATTATTTGACACATCGTCATACACAGTCATGTTTAGGTACAGTCAATTGCTCCAACAACATAGCATGTGTTAAACACTTGATTAAAATTATTTTATTGAAAACCATCTCGTCCGAATCCGAATCAGCAAAATTAAATGTTCTTCATACAAAATAGTGTGGTCGTCAAAAATATAAATATGAAATGCATTTAATTGAAACTGAATTTGTATTTAAATATAATTTTGTTTTAGATAGCGGCCATTTTGGATTGAAGACATTTGATGGAGGGGGTAATAAAGACGCGGTATGGTCTGTTTAACGCTCTAGTTTGGCTAAAAGTTAAGAAGGCTACACAAGTTGTATTCCGAACTGTAAATACAGACTTGTGCAGCGATATTTATCTTAGTATTTCCATCTTTAATCAGTTGAGGAAATCGTTTGTGAAACACAATTACTGTAAAATCGATTATAGAGTTGGAAAAACAAAAGGGATAATAACCTATATAAGATAAACATGTATCAATTATAAACTGCTACTACGCCATTTTAATTCGGTTTGACCCACGTTCGTATAGATTTCGTTTCCAGGGAGAAGGCGCGGAATGGACCATGATGCTAATTTACATTCAGGTTCGATCTTGTTCATTTCACAGGCGATCTATAAACACAATACATTTCCATAGTATTGTTATGGTAATGTTGACTGTATCGACTGCACCTGAGTTAACCAAGTGAAATCTGTAAGGTCAATGGAGCTCTACAGCACGTACACTATACACTACAAAACCACAGCCCTGGAGGCCAACTAAAAAGTGAATTCAAAATACATGCCCAGAAAATATAATTTCACCATACTCAGCTGTACTCGTCTACCTAGGCCAAGTAATGGCGCAAATTTTATTACTGTTGGTGAGTAATGTCTACACTAAATGAAGTAAATATAACTTGTAAACTTATTTCACTGTTACATATAAATTTCCAATTTAAGTAGCCGATAATGGACGATAGGGAAATCTGTGTCATCTTAATCAATAGTTTGAAATGTTTGATTAAAAAAAGACATACATGTAGTATACACGGCATATAAATTGTCCCATTGCATGTATTTGCCGAATTTGTATCGTGTTTATTAGGAATGTCCACTAATCCACATGTATCCACTTATACGACGCTAGATGCAATAATGTCAATCTTTCTCGTATCTCGTACCAATGTATGAAATCCTAGTCAAAGCCTTCCTCGACGATGGCTAGCAGCTTTTTTTTTACTTTGTTTATATATTTAATATAAATTCTTCCTTCCCGTTAGATTCGAAGTTTTAATAGTAGGAATAGTTTCGAATCCTAACAATTTCAGTCTTAGGTTTCCTCCCAAACATACGATGGCAGCACCTTTCAGTATAGGTCATTCCGCGTTGGGCTATATAACTGACTACGTATACCACACTGTGGGCAAAGTCATTTGATTTCAATGACTTATAGATTCTTCCTTTGAAAAGAAATATAAAGCTTTTTTTTTTCTGGATAATTTTTTACCTAAGACAAACTTTCGATTAAAAGGGATCTGAAATAAAACTTAAAAAAAACTTGCTAGACCTAATATAAATATCCTTTAAATTTGACAAATCATTTTCAGTTATTATCAGAATTAATCCTAACATACTTATATAATTCAATATGTATGCTTTCTTACCTCTACGGGGGTGGTAAGCTCCTCCAAATGTCGAGCGACAAAAATATTGTGCAACAATTTTACTCTGGCGCATAAGTTGTTAGACATATTTCTATACTTTAATCTGGCGCATAAGTTGTTAGACATATTTCTATACTTTACGCATAAGTTGTTAGACATTTTTCTACCAAATTTAATGATTTGAAATTGAGGAAGGAGCTACAGACACGATCAGGGTTGGATTGGGTCGTCGTGTTATTCAGAACACATTGTAAAATAATTAATTAGATTCTATGACGTTATATAGGACAAACTATCTCATAAGTTTAATGTGGTGTTCATCATATTGTGTGGTGGTTCGTGGACAGAGGTGTGCTATTCAGACTCACTGTCTAACAAGAGCAGCCCTAGCTAGATAAGATCAGAATTTAGATTCAGAGCGGAAAAACAGCAATGGGTTGTTTGTGGGAGGCCCTAGACTTGTTGGGTTTTCACTTAACGTTGATCTGTGTGTATAACAAACCTGAGCCTCATAACTCAACGTTATAACCATGTACAGCATCAGATTTGAAATGTTTAGCCTGGAGGAATAAATTCGTCTATAAAAAAGTATCAAAGAGAATTTAATAACCGAAACAATAAATGTACCAGTCACTATGATCCCTGTATTTATATACTGTTTGGTTAAAAGCTGTATCTAATTGAGTGATTATCACTGTCGGTTTATACAGATATAAGGTGAAGAGAGAGAAAAGAACGAATCGAACCGATGAGATTGGGTCAACGTGCCGGGACTAACACTGACTTATGTACAGCCAGTCTTACAATGTACAGCAACATGCCTATTTACTGGTCTGTTTCTATACAAAGCATTTACTTACAATTTAATTACAAGCTGTTTTGGTCAAATATTAGCTTATTAAAGATGAAAGAAAAGAAAAACTCTGCATGCCAATAACGGGAGTCGAACCCGTATCTTTTTGGGGTCAGGTCGACTTCCCAGTTATAATAATCTGATGCACGTTATTGTATATTTTAAAACTTAAATCTTTTACATGGACTATTTCTTTAACTTACCTGGTATAATTACACAGAGAAGTCTGTGTGGTAATCTTTATACATTAATGTATGTCGGTTATGAAATAAAAACCGAACTGCCTTTGTCAGAACGTCAGAAACTGGTCTAGCGTGGTGGGAGTTTGTTCCACTTCAGCCTATATTTCTGACAAGTAACACGTTTTTTAGCGGCCAGACAGAGACAATCAGTTAATTCTAATTTAGTGAAGAGAAGTGATAAAAAGTGAACAATTATATTTTTCTTCTGAAATAAATGTACTCTAATTCTATCGAAATTTGTTATCCGGCTGCATTAAGCGTACCACTGAAAAACTTCACTGAAATAATTTAAAAATAATAGAGGCAAACTTCCTTGGATGAAAAGTGTGAGAACGACACCATTACATTTTTTTTTTCAAAAACATTTACTCTTAGTTTTTGTCTTTTGCTAGCAAACACTCTCACCAGTAATGCTTGACTTTGTTATTTTTATAATATATTAATACACATGGCGTTTATAAATGCAAATTGATCTTTAAATACATATGTACACCACTACTGTGTACTACTTCATTCTAATGCCTATTTTTATTCTATTATCTCTCATGTTAACCACTGCAAAATACATCCTTACATTTAATGTGTAATTTAAATCAACTCACTACTATATCATTGTAGTTGGTCAAGTATTACAGAAGACGGAGTTGTACATAAGTCTTAAATTAATGTATGCAATTTGTTCAGTTTTCGGGTTATTTATTATTATTTTCCCGTTCATAGATCTAGTTAGCAAAATCATGTATGATATCCTAGTCAGAGCTTTCCTCGACGATGGCTATCAGTTTTCTTTTACTTTGTTTATATATTTAATATAAATTATTCCTGCCCGTTGGATTTGAAGTTTAATTAGAAGGAAAAGTTTCGGATCCTTACAATTCAGTCTTATTTTTCCTCCCAACATACAATGGCAGCACCTTTTAGTATAGGTCATTCCGCGTTGGGCTATAAATCTGAATACGTATACCACACACTGTGGACAAAGTCATAGGATTTCCTTGACTTATAGATTTTTCCTTTGAAAAGAAATATAAAGCATATTTTTTTTCTGGATAATTCATACATAAAACAAACTTTCGATAAAAAGGGATCTGAAATAAAACTTAAAAACAATTGCTAAACTCAATATAAATCTCCTTTAAATTGGTTAATTACTTAACAAATTTGACAAATCATTTTAAGTTTATTATGTCACAACAATTGAACCATTTCCTGCGTAGGTTGTTCCTTTAGCGAAGGGTTCCAATTACCCAGTAAGTTTTGTTAAAATACAGTTTAAAGTTTCGCCTCCTTTGTCATATTTAACCAATTAAAGCTGTATCGAAGTGAACAATTTGTGAACAGTAAAACGCCTACAGCGATCCATTCGGCAGCTGTTTCTACGCATAGCACAGTATCTCTGTCTGAAGTCAAGATCGGTATCCAAGGGGCGGGGTTTCAAAGAGATTGGCATTTACCCTTTGGTATCATCCCCCTATATACCATGTACCATGCTAATCTGAAATTTTCTTGGTTCTCTCAATGCTATCCGTATACACAAATGCAAAGAGCAATATAACTGCACACAGGAATTTTATACCCTCGCAATTTACTACATTTGAGTCATTTGACTACTAAAATGCTGATATCAATTAGAATATATTTACTAAAGATGGTAAATTTGCCACGTTTATATGAAAGGCAAAATGTAGTTAGACACAGTTGAGTTGAGTGTAAAAGTGCTACAATTTGATACAAAAATACGTTCACAGTAAATCGTATATTTTGGTCCTATAAATCAAGGTAGTATATATAATTGTATGAATAATCGGGTCAGTTTTCAAGTGTGGTTATCCCAAAAACTCGTTTGTAGATAATGGAGAGAGACCACTTCGAAAGTTCATCCAAATGATATAAATAATCAAAAGTCATCGTAAAGTTTACTCAAGTAATTTGTAAACTTCTGTGCAACTGAACAAAACAAACTTAAACTGAACAAAACAAACTTAAACTGAACAAAAATTACCAACCTGAATTATATAAATTGCTTTCAAAAGAAAATGACAACATTAGTTGAAAATCACTGTGAACACGTTAACGTTTTATTTCAGGATTTTACTTTTCACAATAGTGACATTATCAATTCTCGTTATTCTGGTCCAACACGAGTAACGACAGAGGAATTAAATTAATTAATATAAATAATGTGTTTGCAGCATATTTTGGTCTAAGTGTAATTGATCTCCATGCATGGACGATTTATTAGCGCGTTCAAATAAATATTTGGAATATTTTGAAAACTTAAAAATAATATATGCATTATCATACAAAAACTTTTGCAAATATAAAGCAAGAAACTATATTATAATTTAGCTATAGTACAAGTTTTTCATTATCTCGAGAATATTGCATCAAGAAAATGGAAATCCTATTTTGTTTTAGAATTTTAATGTGTGAAAATTTAGTTCGAAGAAATTATATGGAGTTTTTTTTATTATTATTACTATCTCATAATAAGTGAAATATTTTATATAGTTAAAATGTGTTTTAAATTGAAATTACAACCTGGTTGGCTGTATATTGTACACAGTGAATGACATTCACAAAACTATCGGTACAGCTGATAGACTTTTAGCGCATTCAGGCTATAAATTACGTGAGACTTTCTCGCTGACTAACTTTTAAGGTACCTTAGAATTTGAAAATAAGCATTAAGACAAACATTTTAAATGAGTTTATAAAATATATGTTTATATCATTTTCTTCCCATGACGAATGGAGGTTAAATTTGTGAGAACACAAATGAAACGATTTGTATGACAATGGACGTTTTAGTCGTTTAACAATTGAGCACTTGATGCTCGTTTCATTCGCATTTTTCTCACATAATAGCGGATAGAATAAGCTTCCAATTTTTGTTTTCGTTTTTTTGTTGTTTTACTGTTTCATTGCCTCCTCTTGGAAGCATCGAAGTGTCATACATGTACAGTGTTAAATGGCAAGGCTTATTAAAATGCCATCCAGAGGTACGCCGCGAAGTAAAAAGAAAATAATTGAAGTCAATTTATTACTGAACTCTGATTGTGTTTCAGCCAATTCAAAACAAGTGTATGAAAACTGTGCATTCGTATCATGAAAAGGAGGGATATTATCATTTATTATTATTTTTTTCTTCTGAATGCCAAAATAAATTATGTTTCACTAAGATCTAATTTGTTTTAATTATAAATTACATGATAAGGATCAAATTAACTGTAATTAATTATCGAAAAAGAGCTGTGCAAAAAAAAAATAAAAAAATAAATGAGCAGTATATGGATCAGGAAAAAAATAATAACAAAAGAGTATTTCCATTCTGCCTTTGTTGTTGTTGATATACCAAATAGACCTACCATATATCGATATGTATGTCACTTAATGTTTTCTTGAGATTTCGATGTGGGTATTACCTTATGGTTTTCCTGGTTATTCGGCTTAATGAATTCGTTAAGAGATATCTGTGTTGGTGGTATAATAATATATCATGGAAATCAAGTGTAATGACAGATTTCCACCGAGGCACACACTACACCTCATTAATCAACACAACCTAAAGAAAGGCCCGTCAAGAAGTCTCAATGAGCCGCCATTGACTGCTATGGTTTTTTTTTAATATTCCGTCTACATGTCTAAATGACCACGAAGCGGTACAATTTTCTTGTTTAAAACTAGTTGACTGGTGTTTTACGCCACATTGGTATCATCTCTTTTGAATAAATGGTTTGTGCTTACAGTTTTCTCTTTTAAACATTATAAAAGCCTATTATATGAGCTGTATGGGGGCCTGGAATAACGACATGCAACACTTAAGTTTTATGAACCCAGCAATTAAAATAAGGAAATACCTTCGACAATACGTATTTTTGTTTTATAAAACGGCGATAACTTAGGAGGAGGTTACTGAAGCAGGAAATACACAAGTTAACCCTGGACTGTCGAGAAAGCGGAGTGCCAAATTTATCATCTTCACACATGTGTTTTTGTACGCTACTGACAGGAAAATATTAACAAGTTCCTAGTGAAAATACAAAACCTGTTACCGCACTGACTAGAGTTGGGTGTTCAAAAATTAACACTGAGTAATTTTAAATAAATAAAATGTTGGACATAAATCAAATAATGTATATAAATGTTTAGGAATAATTACCTAGATCTCCTACAGTGTGGTTTGAAGGGCGCTCATGGAGAGTCCGGGAATGTTTTTTATCTTTCATCCAGGGAAACTCGGGTAATTTAACACAATTTGTATCTTTTGTAGCAGGTGATACTATAGAAGCGAAATCCTCTACACAATTCAACCTCTCGTTGTAGATATTAGGGCAATAGCCAGCTCTCGTCGAATTGCCCATGATTGATGAGTTTGGGAAACCCTCATTGATATGGGGTAGGCTTGTCATAAATTCGGCTATGCTAGGCTGACTGTTGATGAAGCCCGTCTCACGCTCTCCTGCCATCCTTCATACGTGCACTTCAGCCCTGCTGATCACCTCTAGCAAACATACAATAATGCTGGCTCTTCAAGTGAATTTTAAAAAATTAATAGCTGTGGGCAATTCAATTCTGACTCTAGCCATACGACCTGTCAACCAGTAGCCAAACACACCATTTTTCTTACGACCCATTCAATGTGACAAGTAACTGTATTAAAAACTACTCTCATAGTGCTACTCTGGTTCTCTCCGATAACTAAATCTACTACATGCCTGCCACGTGACTTACTCCGACCAATAAGAGCGGCGATATGTTACAAGCGTTCGTGACCGTGTTAACTGGTACATCGAAGCGTGTATATGAAAGGGAAAGTGTTATATACAGGATGTTATTGTATAATGGAAACGGTCGTTTTTGCATCACCCTGTCTTTCTCTACGGTATCCTCTTAACACTCGGTCATCCGTACCGAAACACAATTCAGCCGCATTCGTAACGGTATCCTTTATTATCTGGGAAATCTAACCGTAACTGTGATTAATTATGTATGTTGTGTATAGAAGGTGAATGTTGAGTGTAGGGTAGGGTGATAGAGACACGGGGCATATATACTCCCTCTGTAATATTATACCTCAATTAGCTTTCTTTCCACCTGTAACTTACTCCAACAAATAACATCTGGCAAACATTACACAGCTAAATTTTATATGAGAACAAAAATTATTTCAATAAATGACAATAAAAAAAAGAAAAGAAAACGAATTTAAAAGAAAAAAACCGTGAGATGAAAAACAGATTAAACCAAACAGTCCGAAACCTGACAGATATCGAGAATGTGGAAATAAATTTTCTATTATATCAAGACTATCTGAAGATTAAAATGTGGAAGAAATTGTGACTGACGGGAGAGATGTGAATAGTTTATTATTGAAGTAGCACTAGGAGTATAGGGGTTCCCGGGTTTCCACTAGAAGAAGTGAAGGGAGTGTGATTTATCATGATGTATTGGGAGTTCCTAAAGCTGTCACCCCTGTTAATGACATCATACAAATCACCAGGGTCGGGCCAGCTAACTAAAGCCTGCAATAAAATCCATCTCGGCACATTTGCTTTTCGTCGAGAGAAAGATAAACACGTCTTGATTATGAAGATTTACAGATGATAGTCTTCCCGGATTCTACCCTTGTTTAAAAAAAGAGGCTTTCCAAAATATGTTGTGTTAGTCTCGTCAAGCAGGCCTGTACAGGGCAGGTGGTGAGGTAACAGGAGGGAATTTGTGCTGACCAGGAAAACCTGGAGTATACTCACATGGATTCGGCAGATCAAAGGGTTAGAAGTTTCATGAGATATCACCCAGACGTTCTCTAGATGTATACAGAAAGTCAGTACTGTTTTATATACAGATGGTTTTATAATCTACCGCGAATAAAGTGATCTTCAAAAGGCTGTCTTGTGTAGCAACATTTGGATAAACTGCTTGATTTTAACACTACAGCTGGGCGTGTTAAATTAGCGGACGGATCCGCATAAAGGACTGTTACTCTGTCGGATATTCCACCAAGACAATTTGGAAAATCTCATTGATTTGTGCGAATAATGAATATAACACAATAGACGCGAGTCGTTTTTAAAAGGTAAGATTGCGCTCAAGTGTGTTCTGTCATTTTCTGTTCAACGTGTGATTGCTAAAATCAATGCACCGGTAAGCAAATAAATGGATACCTTTAAAGTTTCTTGTTCCATTTTTGCTCACGTTTTGCTTTTATAGATCATGTATCAGGCGCCGCGAGGGAAATCTGTGTATAAGAAGATCCCCTCGTGAATGTCGGCGTTTTGTAGAATTGTCGCCTTCACTGTTACTGTATTTAAGGTTAGGCTTAACCATAGCTTTCTTAACACCTTATGCATATACCTGCTATGGATAGATTTCTTTAGAAGTAAACCGCCCTGTATAATAGAACTTTTAGGGAAATCCTGTGTTAAAATGTGTAGACCCCTATGGAGATGAAAATGAAGTAAATCGTGAATTGGGCCGCACCTTTACAAACTGAATGAATGGGAGACACGGGCCTGTCGTTCAATGCTCACCCGTCCCATTCATGGAGACAGCAAAGGCTCTCGGTCTGTGTATATGTTGAGGAATTAGCTCCGATCAGGTGGCAGAAATAGAGCGGTGCATCACAAGGCCACCAATTCAAACCTCATTCAGCTGTTTGACTTTTATTGTCCTGATTAGTCAAGTAGCACAACTTAAAGCGTCCGGCAAAATACTGCAGAAAAGGTGAGCTGGGCAATCTGTTAAACTCACAACTGTTACATTACTGGTGAAAGGACCCGAGCTCGTGTCTTCTGAGCAAATCTAATTGTAATGTCTTAATCCTAATTGAGCTAATGTCAGATGAGAAGGAGCGACCTCAGAAAAAGTCTTTCTTGTGAGCCAAATTTAATCCGATTAGAAGGGATTTGAAGACCTCAACAAGATCCGACAGATGTCCATTTGGCTTCTATAAAACATTCAAGTCAGAGATACAACATTCAGCCCTAAAACCACAATATAGGTTAAACCCAAAGGTTAAGTTATCCCCATTTAAACAGCTATCTTAACTACAAATACCATACTAATAAACAATGAACATTTCGAAACATTGAAGTATCCCTTATATTACCCATATTATCTAGAAATATTTGACATAATAATGATGTTGAAAAAGGCTTAGTTCCGCCTACAAACACAATCAATTCTTCACAATTGACATCCAGATTACATATGTTAAATATACTTTTTCTAATAGAACACATTTCATCTGTTGATACATGCTTATTTAAAAATATTGCTAAAGTAAACATTTTTCAACTGTGGGAATCATCACGAAAGCTTTCTAATTAGATACAGAATAGTATATATGCATTTCTGTATTTTTGGTTATACCTTGACTTTCACAAGGAAACAGAACTTCATTAATAAGAATAGAATCTTATTTTTTATTTCATTTTTTTCGTCTGTAGATTCCCTGCAGAATTTAACTTTTAATGATTTAAACACATCCTCAGAGGGCATAATAATTATTTGAATGCATCAAATTTAAAGATTCAAGTCCGAAAAAAATATTTTGCAAGTATACAGTTAATAGCAAAAATAACAAAAAAATATTTATTTTAATTTAAGGTTTTCAAAATTCAATCCTAGATTACTAATTCACTCAAAGCAAGATAAAAAAAATCCATTTTACGGGACGAATTGAGGATATTACATTTCTGTCATTATGTAACATACAAGAGGCCTAGTTCATGACGTCAAAACGGTGTCTGTTGTAGTTAGGTTTACTATGCACATTGTGTATTGCCTGGACCACTGATTGGTCAAGGATTTATTTCTGTTGTGTGCCTGACCATCTTTTTTCCCGTGAACAATTTATTTCACTAAAGCTTCTGCTTAGACTATTTTGACGGTAATCATGGGTCAGATTGAGAATATAACAATATAAAGGGTTTGCGTCCTCCAGTACATTTATCGGTCCTAACACACGAAGAAAAAGAAAGAAACGGCGATGTGTAAAGAAATGTAAATTAGTAAAACAAATAAATAAATAAATAAATAAATAAATAAATAAAATAATCATAATACCACGAAACAGCGTCAACTCGAGAAACACTATAACCGGATTGTCATATTTCAAATAGCTCGTCCTGGAAGAAATTATTATTCTATTTTAAGCTGGTCTCCATGGACTTTTTTATTGCGACCTTTTGAAAACCCATTAAGTTGACTGGCATGGTTGGTGGTGTGAATGTTGCATCAAAATACGCAATTCAAAACTTTCTAAGTTTGCATATAATAATACCAAGGAAAGTAACCTATGCTTTTCAAGAGGTTTTTAAATTGATAAATTAATTTTTCTTGGGTGTGTTAGCCCCCTTATACCCCCACGTCCAATTATTAACATTTTATTTAATAGGTGGTCTAAACTAGTCTATGACTTATCTAACTTATTCATAATTGTTTTAGACCGGGACATTCCGGACTGAAAATATGTCAAGGGATAAGCTGCCTGGGGCATCACCACAAGAAGTGATAGACACTGGTGAGGAATTCACGTCATAACCTGTACCTTGCCCGTGACAGGTTTTGATATCAATATAATTCACATCACGCGCAATGCTCCAATTGCATAAATTAAACAAATACATCTTGTGCTTGCCTTCGACGTATGCTTCTTAAATAAAGCTGTAACAAAATAAGCCCAATTTCAAATACAAGCCGCTACTGAGCTTAATAACTGTGTATATGACGCTAGTATCGGCTAGCTTGAAGTATAGGTAAATTACAGGTTCAATCTTGAAGCTAAAGTCTCGTTAGTTTGTCTGTTTAGAACAACTGATGTGTTTTTCCAGAATTAAGACACGATATACCGTATTGTGGTTTCTAGGCAAAAAACATCTTAAAGATTTGAATCAAGTATTGGTACGCTAAAAATCGGCTCAATTAATTCTTACGGTTCGATCTAGCGACAGAACTCTGTCGATAGTGACTTAATGCCTTTTCTCAGATGTTTTGTGCTATGCACGGATGTAAACGTACTGTATCATAAACTAGAGGAAGGCAAGGCTGGCCAAAGAGGACCTAGCGCTGTAATGGGGGATTGTGTTAGCCTTATAACCACCTTCGATCCACCCTGATACAAGCTCGAGTCTGGATTTACATTGAATCTCATAGACGATTCCAATACGTTCAAGAAGCCCGGTGAATTATTGATCTATGCTGGGCACTTTGCGAGAAAATACCAAAGCGATTCCACCATTCTACATTTCTATTGACTTGAAAGCTCGTACCTTCATCCTTGTCTGGGTAAATCGATGATACCAGTAACAACTAACACCGAGATGAATTCTCATCGAACTTGTCCTTTAGTTTGTATTTCTTAAATACCTTGTCTGTAATAAAATGTCTTATGCTAGGATGGCGAAGGTCTAAATGAGAGGCAGATTCGTGTTATCTGGAATTAATGTTGCAATCCCCCAGCCCCTCCCAGCAGTTAACAATTCATAAATATGAAGTGGATTACAATAACACGTACATAATCGTTAGTCTTGAATCCGAGTAATCAACCCAAAGATACCCGTCTAACGTGCCATTGTCTTTTCAGACCCATCAGTTTGTTATAATCAGAAAATCACTATTAATTAAAGAAATGCGCACGGCTTCAAATATGCATATGCAAGATTATGATTCCCTTTAAAAAGAGAAGATCTGTGAAATTTGATTTGCGATAAGGTGTTCTATACATGTTTGATTCAGCTTAAGTAGTATGTATATAGGGGGCTGTTAGCTTGGTATTTGACATGATCGAATGCTATTAGTATAAGGAATCTGCTCTGGGAAATACAACTGTTTACCAACACTGTTTTTCTATCAATCTGTCCCCATTGTAATCCGTGTTCTAATTTTCCGGCATATGTGTTACCGAGTTTCCAATTCGTATCAGCAACCCGACGCCTATGACGGTCTTCTTCTGTATTAAATTAAGCGTGTTCGATCCATTGCTGAAGTGAGTGCTCGCCTGTCGCTGCAACACTTTTTAGTCTGGGCATGCAAATGATTCCGCCATTCTGGACAATTGACGTTTGATGAATATGTTTTTCATTGGATCGCAAACGAATTGGGGTTTTACGACTGTGTATAGCGTGAACGTTCCTCTTCCCAAATCGATTCCATTGTAGCCTCTATTGCAGTCGTCCAGTGAGGCGTTCTCCAATCCATGCTTCATTTCTCCTAATACAGACAGCAGTATTGGTCACAAGCAGATGGTTCACGTATTATTGGGTCTCGGGTCAAACAACACACACTCTACATTTGCATTTTCCACAAAAATAATGCACAGAATATCAATTCCCTGCATAAACAATCCCGTGCTATAACGTGTAATGTTTGTAGAAGGAATTTCATATTCAGATTGTGAGTGATTTAAAAGCTTTCTGACAAGTTACGTCCATCTAATGGATGGTCTGTTGACAAAGATAGACAGACGACAAAAGTAAAAATAGAAGAGACGATGATGGAAAGTAACGATGGTCACAAAAGCATATTCAAAGGCAAAAATAGCCATCAAATGTGTGTTTTTAAAATTGCGTTGCTGACGAATATCCCCAGTTTGTGTGGAATGAACTATGGTTAGAGGGAGAGAGAGAGAGAGTTATAAATGTTCAATAATCATTTTATAAACATAATAAATACTGCAGTAAAAGCATTTGTTACTTTCCTCAATTTTATTATTTTACACTGAAATAACGTAAATCCAGGCGAGATGTATAGTTTTCAGACAGAATATGAAAGTATTTTCCTAATAGCTCAATAGATCTCACTAACTGTAAGTATTGAGGTAATGTTAACTACTATTGCGGTACTAAAATTCGTTAAATATGTAATATTTACACAATCATTAATTATATTACCTAGCTTGAGTAGTGCTTTTTGTAAATATATTCAAAAATAAAAGCCTGATATAGTTTAGATAGTTTTTATTCGTATTATTCTAAATGTTTACATATTATAAAGGTATTGAGATATCAATAAATACATATATCGTGCCTTAAATCTAGTTCTATGGTCAGAAACCGCTGAAGATCAGTCTTTAGAGCCTAGTTCCTGTCACCCAAGGATAAGGGTTCGAGGCCCAGTGGAAGCATGCACGTGTTATTGCAGTATGGTGTGAATGTGTAGACTGACCGTCAGTTTAGGCTACCTCCTGTTCTGCTACACTGTGAGATATTGTGAGCGAGACAGGAGAGAAACAAAGCAGGAGGTTCTGAATGAGTGACTTCGTGTCTAAAGTTGTTTGTAAAACTGCCATAGAATTCACACAGACTCTGGCAAGACGATCTGTATATTTGGAAAGCTGTATATAAATACCCAAATTCTCAAAGAGAAAATGGGTATATGGACCACTAAACGCTGAAATTATATTCTGTAGCTTTAGTATATACCACGGGAACTTGGGAGGAAACTGGGTTTCATGTTACAAAAAATACATGAATATGTTATCATAGAAAGAGTTAACCTAACAGATGAAAAGCTCATATTTAATATTCTGATAGAATTTGACGAGGTTGAATTGCTTGAGTGATAACTTTTGAATTTCTATCTGACTTCTATTTAATTATACAAATGATTTGCTATGATGTTCTTTTTTTCCTACATCGAACAGTTTCTCTGTTGTTTTTGCAAGAAGAACGTGTAAGCCTTCTCGATATCTCCACTCTGTTATATTGCCAGAGACCGGGCCCGCCTTCTCTTTGTCAACTTTCATCGCCTGTGTATAACCCAAGAGTAGAGGAGTCGAATTACTGGTCGAGCCTGCCTCCTGCTTCCGTTCTGGCTGCAGATTACATGATACTCACAGCAACTGTAGCCTCTCACAAAGCTGGGACATGGGGCTAATTGGTCCCCATGCACGAAGCAACCCGACGAGCAGGAGTGTCCTTTCTACCCTGCGGCAGGCGGCTCGAGTAATACTTTCTCAACGCATATTACGCCATTCTCACAATCTAATTACGTCAGGCCCTCTTGATTTTCACTGCCGAGACATTTATCACAGGTTGATTGATGCACCACTCCCGTGGTGATATAGCTCCCACTTTCCTCCAAACAGTGTACATATGTTCTCTGATGTGGTATCCGAACACTCATACTTGAACTGTTCATCCATAGTCACCGCCGTGTTCCTGTATCTCATAGTACACTTGTTCAATGACTGTTCCCATCGTTTCTCTTTCTCTTCCAAGAAGTTACTATCTGTGTTTACTACGAGTCATTCCCGTGTTTATAGGAGTCTCATACAAACCAATTCACCAACAGTCATTCCCGTGTTGATTGGAGTCTCATACTAACCAAATCACCAAAAGTCATTCCCCCGTGTTGACGGGAGTCTCATACTAACCAAATCTTCAATAATCATTCCCGTTTTGACGGGACTCTCATACTAACCAAATCCCCAATAGTCATTCCCACGTTGCTGGGAGTCTCATGTTAACTAATCGTCAAGAGCTATTCCCGTGTTGGTGGGAGTCTGATACTAACCAATCACCAATAGTCACTCCCGTGTTGATGGGAGTCACATGCAAATCAATTACCAACAGTTATTCCCGTGTTGATGGAAGTCTCATACTAACCAAATCTCCAGCAGTCATTCCCGTGTTGTCGCGAGTCTCATGCTAACCAATCGCCAACAGTTATTCCCGTGTAGATGGAAGTTTCATACTTACCAAATCTTCAATAGTCATTCCCGTGTTGATGGAAGTCTCATGCTAACCCATCACCAAAAGTCATTCCCGTGCGAATGGGAGTCCCATACTAACCAACACTCTTTAAAGTGTTGATAGGAGTCTCGTACTAACCAAATCACCAACAGCCATTCCCGTGTTGACGGGAGTCTCATACTATCCACAACACCAACAGTCATTCTCGTGTTGATGGAAGTCTCATGATAACCAATCGCCAACAGCCATTCCCGTGCTGATGGGAGTCTCATACTATCCAAAACACCAACAGTCATTCTCGTTTTGATGGAAGTCTCATGCTAACCAATCGCGAACAGTCATTCTCGTGTTGATGGGACCCATACTAACTCAACCACCACCAGTCATCACTGTTCCACACCCACGGAATCATCAACATTCATTAATGTGCTCCAAATAGCCTCATACTAACCTCTCGATTAACGGCTAGTACCTTGTTCCGAATAGCCGCATACTAACCCTACATATAGTTATCCCTGTAACCGCAATAATATCATACTATCCTTCTCACCAATAGCCTCATACTAACCCTATCACTATCAGTCATCAATGTGTACCCAATAGCCTCATACAATCATCATTCCTAACCCTATCACCAATAACAGTCATCACATTTCATCCTCAGTCGTCACTATGTTCCCAATAGCCTCATGCTAACCCTTTCACCAACGGTCATCACTATATCTCCACTAGCCTCATACCTTATCACCAGTAGTCATCACTTTGTTCCCAATAACATCATACTTACCTTATCACTTATAGCCATCATCGTGTGTTCCCACTAGTCTCATAATTACCCTATCACCAGTAGATGACGCACTGTATACCCACTTGCCTCATACTTACCCTATCACCAGTAGTCATCATTGTGTGTTCCCACTAGCCTCACACTTACCATATCACAAGTAGTCATCACCGTTTTCCCGCTAGCCTCATACTTAACATATCACCAGTAGTCACCACTGTATCCCCACTAGCCTTACCCCTTATCACCAGTAATCATCACTGTGTATCCCCAATAGCCTCCTTCTTACCCTATCAACAGTAGCCACTAGCCTCACACTTACCCTATCACCAGTAGATGACGCACTGTATCCCCACTAGCCTCATACTTACCCTATCACCAGTAGTCATCACAGTGTTCCCAATGGCCTTATACTTAACATATCACCAGTAGTCATCACTGTATCCCCACTAGCCTCAAACTTACCATATCACCAATAGTCATCACTGTATCCCCAGTAGCCTCGTACCCTACTATATCCACAGTAGTCATCACTGTATCCCACTAGCCTCAAACTTACCATATCACCAGTAGTCACCACTGTATCACCACAAGCCTCCACCCTATCACCAGTAATCGTCACTGTGTATTCACAACAGCCTGTCATCAGTAGCCACTAGCCTCATACTGACCCTATCACCAGTAGCCACTAGCCTCGTACTTACCCTATCACCAGTAGATGACGCACTGTATCCCCAATAGCCCCATACTTACCATATCATCAGTAGTCACCACTGTATCTCCACTAGCCCCACCCCCTATCATCAGTAGTCATCACTGTATCCCCAATAGCCTCCTCCTTACCCTATCTCCAGTAGCCACCAGCCTCATACTTACCCTATCACCAGTAGATGACGCACTGTATCCCCATTAGCCTCATACTTACCATATCACCAGTAGTCATCATTGTATCCCCACTAGCCTCAAAGTTACCATATAACCAGTAGTCATCACTGCATCCCCACTAGCCTCAAACTTACCATATCACCAGTAGTCATGACTGTATCCCCACTAGCCTCAAACTTACCATATCACCAATAGTCATCACTGCATCCCCACTAGCCTCAAACTTACCATATCACCAGTAGTCATCACTGTATCCCCACTAGCCTCAAACTTACCATATCAACAGTAGTCATCACTGTATCCCCACTAGCCTCAAACTTATCGTATCACCAGTAGTCATCACTGTATCCCCACTAGCCTCAAACTTACCATTTCACCAGTAGTCATCACTGTATCCCCACTAACCTCAAACTTACCATATCACCAGTAGTCATCATTGTATCCCCACTAGCCTCATACTTACCCTATCACCAGTAGTCATCACTGTATCCCCACTAGCCTCACACCCTATCACCAGTAGTCATCACTGTGTTCCCAATAACTTCACACTTACCTTATCTCTAATAGCCACCGATCTGTGCTCCCACTAGTCTCATAATTACCCTATCACCAGTAGATGACGCACTGTATCCCAATAGCTTCATACCTACACTATCACCAGTAGTCATCACTGTGTTCCCACTAGCCTCATAACTAACCTATCAGCAGTAGATGACGCACTGTATCCCCCACTAGCTTCATACTTACCATATCACCAATAGTCATCACTGTTTTCCCACTAGCCTCATATTTACCATATCACCAGTAGTCATCACTATCCCGACTAGCCTCATACCTACCCTATCACCAGTAGTCATCACTGTGTTCCCACTAGCCTCATACTTACCACATCACCAGTAGTCATCCCTGTATACCGACTAGCCTCATACTTACCCTATCACCAGTAGTCATCATTATCCCGACTAGCCTCATACCTACCCTATCACCAGTAGTCATCACTATCCCGACTAGCCTCATACCTACCCTATCACCAGTAGTCATCACTGTGTTCCCACTA
>JAVFBZ010007692.1:45380-56103 GCA_032466195.1 Katharina tunicata
GCCTCATACGTACCCTATCACTAAAAGTCATCACTATCCCGACTAGCCTCATACTTACCCTATCACCAGTAGTCATCACTGTATCCCCACTAGTCTCATACTTACCATATCTCCAGTAGCCATCACTGCATCCCCACTAGCCTCATACTTACCACATCACCAGTAGTCATCCCTGCATCCCCACTAGCCTCATACTTACCACATCACCAGTAGTCATCCCTGTATACCGACTAGCCTCATACTTACCATATCACCAGTAGTCATCACTGTTTCCAATAGCCTCATACGTACCCTATCACTAAAAGTCATCACTATCCCGACTAGCCTCATACTTACCCTATCACCAGTAGTCATCACTGTATCCCCACTGGCCTCATACTTACCCTATCACCAGTAGTCATCCCTGTATCCCCACTAGCCTCATACTTACCATATCTCCAGTAGCCATCACTGTATCCCCACTAGCCTCACCCCCTATCACCAGTAGTCATCCCTGTATCCCAACTAGCCTTATACTTACCCTATCACCAGTAGTCATCACTGTATCCCCACTAGCCTCACCCCATATCACCATCACTGTGTTTCCATTAACATCATACGTACCCTATCACCAGTAGTCATCACTGTATCCCCAATAGCACCATGCTTACCCTATCACCAGAAGTCATCACTGTATCCCCAATAACACCATACTAACCCTATCACCAGTAGTCATCACTGTATCCCCAATAACTCCATACTTACCCTATCACCAGTAGTCATCACTGTGTGTTCCCTATAACACCATACGTACCCTATCACCAGTAGTCATCACTACCCCGACTAGTCTCATACTTACCCTATCACCAGTAGTCATAACTGTATCCCCAATAGCTTCATACTTACCCTATCACCAGAAGTCATCACTGTGTTCCCAATATCCTCATACTTACCATATCATCAGTAGCCTTCACTGTGTTCCCAATACTCTCATACTTACCCAATCACCAATAGTCATGACTGTGTTCCCAATAGCACCGTACTAACCCTATCACCAACAGTTCCCCCTCTATCCCCAATAGCCGCGTACAAACCCAATCGCCAATACTTATCTGCATTACCAATAACCTATAGTTCAAACCCAATTACCAGTAGTTATCGCTGTGTTACCAGCATAACTTAGCCCTCACACTCTTCTTTAAATCAGAATATTTTCCTGTCTTGCTAGCCGACGTTCATGAAAGTTTTTCAGTAAGTCTTTGCTATACGTGTTACATGTTATAACTGTGGTGCCAGACCCACTTCCCATCAATTCCCACCGATATTAGTCAGTATGTTACCAATAACCCCACACTCCACACTAAATAATACTGAACAACCTTACAAAGCTATAAAACGACTGAGTATTATATAATGGCTTAATCAAATCCGCAATTAAATTCGTGATGAAATTCCTATCTATTTTCAAATGTTGTTATTTTGATTTACCTTGTAACGCGCTTCTTTCGAGCGATTTTCGTTCGAATACATTTTTCAAGTTTTTCGACACGGCATCATTTAACATTTGCTTTGTAAAATACCGTATGTGGGCTTGAATATTAACTTCCAGAATACTTGATGTGTTTTGACTTTTCCATACAAGAGAAGTTAGCCATCTGTGTAATTAGTCGGCCAATTTGGTGTACTTGTTGTTAGGCTGAATTTCCCGTGGACATATGCCACTCAGGAATATATTAGTATGGGATTGTAAGGACGGTCAGTTAGTTACCACTAGTCTACATATTTACATATCAAGTCAGGAAAAGAGATTTTGGTACATTTATTCGCTAAGCAGATGTCAAATTGTGAGTTGTAGGTTGTCTAAAGGTTGTCCGCCATCCCCACAGAAATATCAAAGTTCGCCCGGTCATCATCATTATTCTTTGGCTATTGTTGATGACTTTTATTGGTATTACGATCCCACCAAATATTTTGGTATGCTGATACCATTGTGTCGACAGATATATGTAATGAACATGTATGGAATATATCGACGTGTTTGGTACATTTTTATCTGTAACAATCTATATGACAAGGGCGTAACATCCAAAAAGCCATAACAGTTTTCAATTTTCTGAATAGAAGTGTAATGTTGTGCTTGTAGAAGACATTGTCTTCATTTGAAGACAAATTTATTCAACTAAAGTATGTTTTATTCCACCTTTCTTCATTGCAATTGAATACAATGGTGAATAGAACTATTGTGTTATTGTCCATGTTTTGGGAGTGATGGCGTCAATGTCTGTTTAAAGTCATATATTGCAAACGTACTTCTCTGTAGGTCATATTATTCGTTTTCCTCTTTTTGATTCAGTGAGTTAAATGTTTTTTGCAGTACTTGTTAGATTATACTAGTTTCATGTATTGATCGTATGACAAAACCCATAACGTATTTATACGTATCTTCTAATTCAATATTGTTCTGTATGTTCCCCAGTCAGCTGTAAGTACTTTAAATGTATTTACCTTTAGCATCTAAAGTTTATTTCTGGTGATTTGTGTACAATTGCTATCTGATGTGCCCCAAATTACTGACCTGGATTTGCTGGTAAATAGTAGTTAGTAAGTTGGTTAGATCAGTTTCTCATTGGAGATGAAAGCTTTTCAATATTGTCTCAAAACATTAACGAATGATTGGAGACTAAAAGAGCAGAGTATACACATATTGGATCTGGGTTATGATAATGTCAATGTCAAAGAGTATTCTGCAATTATAAACAGAATTTTCTATCTGCAAATCTAATTCTAACTTTTCTAGTTTGTCTTTTTCCAAAATATATTTTTCAGATTTGGAGGACAGTGACGACCCCCGACACAGTATTTTGGATGTGACAGACTCGAGTTATCTCCCTTGGCAAATGCTCCATGGCGATATATGTACCAGAGAAATCCCATGTAAACAATTTATTTTTAGTGTATACTTAAAAACCTGTATATAAAGGTAAGGGAGAAATGTAGATAGTAGACAAACATGGCGCTTTTATGTTTGAGCTAGCCCATAGACCTAGACCTGCATTCAATAGATTAAAATATACGTAAAAGGAAAAAAACATTAATATTTTTTGTATACAATTACTAACTCGCACGTGTTTTTGTAATTGCCATTTTCTCTAACTTTAGATTTAAATGCGCGACAGCTTTTTTAAAAATAATTTTTCTGTACTTTTTTTATTTGTTGATTAATAAATGCAATGCTTATGACCAATAAAAAACTCTTATATGTTTCATTTCAAATTATAAACATCTGTCATATATCGACTTTTGTGTATTTGTTAATAGACTTTTGAAACGTGTTAACTGTCTCGCTTGTGAAATGCTCAAATGTATGTATTATACAAGTTTAGAGTCGAAATGACTCAAATGGAGTGACTCCGAGTAGATATACCTGACAGTGCAGTTTCGATGAATACCAGTATAGATAATGAAACCATTTTTCTTTTATTATATTTTAATACCATACAAACAGATACATGTATTGTAGACATTTGTTCCCGCATACCTCCATAACATTTACAATTAAGTACAAATGTATTGAAGTCACAAAACAACGTCTGTTATAAATATTGTATATCATCATATTATGTTATGGGGATAAACAATATAGGTATATCAACTTCACCCTGTACGTTTCTAGTCAGTATGGAAATCAATTAACAATGTATGTATTAAACTGACTACTAATGTATGTGTGGTATAGAAACGAATCATCCGAACACATGCAAAACTCGTTACTTTATTTTCTTTTTATATCCCTGTACAATATTTCGCCGATTTTAATTTCCGATATCTAAAAGCGCCTACTTGGCTTCATTATAGTTCTTTTTACATTATATCAATAATTAAATAAATATATTTGCTCAAAAATATATGAAACCGGTAAAAAATGCGTACTTTTTTTTGAGAATATATGCACTGCAAATTTTATTTATCGGCTGCAGACAGTGTACAGTGGGGAGACTGGAGACAACGGAAGTTTGGAGCTGGGTGCTCTGTGGGAGGATGTGTTAACTTTGTAAACCGGTGATTAAGCGGACATGCCATGACCCGTGACCCTGTGGACATGACCAATAGGAAGGGGAGAAAAGTTCTGGTCAAATTCTTATCACTGAACTAGAAATAAAGAATATCTCGCCGTCTTCTGATTGAAAGCTAATCAGATATCATCCTATCGGAAGGCAACCACCGACAAGTAGACTGTCCGATGACTGTGGCCTCTTGTCAACTTCACTGTGAACGGAGAATTAGATTTTTTAGGAAAGCAGATTGCCTTTTCACCAGACAGTTGAGTCCTGTATTAGAAGACCCAAAGGTCCAAGCGCTCAATTGTTTAATATCCTACGCTGATTTGATAATTAGCCCGGTTCTTATAAGCTCTGGTGCCGTTCCCAAAAGATGTTGGTCTAATCAGGTGAACAGAGGTCCCTAAACTCGGCGTTTCTCTACACTCAGTATGCTGCTACAGCGCCAGTATCAGTGCTATCATCTAGGAACATCCCTCAGTACTGAGAGAACAAGGAAATCACACAGAAAACCCCAGTCCCACAGCAGCCTGATATTCAAACTACACGGCTGTTGGGAATTCCCCGAGGTACCATCAATTATAAGGGTGACGTTTTCTGTCATTGTTATGTGTACTGAGACAATGTTCTCAATGGCTGATTACCCGGACAAACCGACAGATGGAAACCGCTGCTAAGATCAGCATCACTAGAATTCGCCTGATTAAGTCATTTTTGTGTACGTTTTTTTAAATATATTTCCTAGTTTAAGTGGAAAATACGCCCTGATTAGGTGGGAAATAAAATGCAGACAGTATAATAGTTTGCTGATAAATATGCAGACCTACTGAGAAGATATTTTAGAAAGGCCTTTGACTGCGGATGACAAAATAAGGTATCTGTAATTCAACAGAATTTTTAACGGAAGGCATGCTAACCGTGGAGAGATAATCCTGCCTCATTTATCAGGATTGTGACATATTAAACAAAAGACTTTCCTGTTCATCATGGGGTTATTAAATTATTAATCCAGGAAGAATAAGCGCCTTTGAAGTGCTTCTCCGTAAACCTACGACTTAGTAATTGGATGCAACGTTTTGGGTCATTATAATGTAAACGATATCCGTGACGGGTTCATTAAAACGACATAGAGAGTTGTTGTTAGCTGAGAGTTGGCCACCAAAGCCGGCATCGTCCAGTGAACTAAACAGGATAAGATAACCTGGGAAGTATGCGCAAGTCAGAAGATAATATACACTGTAACACATTTATTATCTCTCTAACATCTTGGCGAACGTTTCAATTTGAATCGTATTTTATCATATCTTTTAAGGTAGAAGGAGTAAAATGCGTGCCAGCTTGGGAATTATTTATCAGGCTCACAAGTTCAGAGACTTTAACCAACCACCAACAAGTTTAAAGTTTCCATGAAATGTTTCTTTCTTACTTACGATGTCTAACTGCTTTTAAGCATATACATGTATGTAATACAAAATCACTAAACGCGTAAGACACACTTTAAAATCACATGGCCAATTGTTTATTTCTCAAAACATCTCTTTCACGATTTATAACATATCTCTCACATTTGTTCCATTTAGAACATCTCTCTCACAATTGTGTTATTTATAACATCTCTCTCACACGAGTAACCAAGAAGATATTCAAGCTTTCCTAAATGTTCTAATAAAACACAAAAGACGGTTTATAATAATGACAGCTGTCAATGAACAGGGATATACCTACAATGATTATCTCTGTATCGCACTGTATTTTTTAAATGTATTGATTTTAAAAACAAAACTTTGTAAGAATGCAATAACTATTAATATTCGGTTGACATGACATATTTCTTGTGAGATATAGCGTTGTAAAGTTAGTCTGACCTTACGAGCATTCAAAGCGAGGGAAAGAATGATATCAACTTGTCACGATGCATATAGGACGGTATACCGGCCACTGGAAAGTCACTATCAATCTACAAATTATGTAAGACTAGACAAAACCAATAATATAATGACATAAATAAATCCTCAATACATTCTTTATATAAGGCCATTAAATCAAACGGTGAGAGGATATAACTAGTTGTTACTAAATGTATCATTTGATCACAGATAGAGAGATCCCAACTTTACATTACTTTCCGTTAAAACAATATATTAAAAAATCTAAGGTCTCAAGAATCTAAGGTTTCCTCTAAAAGTTATCAGTGGGTTGTTCTGGTAGAGCAATATTGATGAGAGACAGTGCTAAGTGTTTGTTGAGAGACCGTCGACAGTTTGATAGGAGACGTCCCGTCTGACAGCCCAGCGATCCCACCATCTCTGACACCATTCCGGGAGAGAAGAATTTTACGTAACATTGGCACGATTCTGTCATCGCATGAGGGATGATTGGGAGATGATCTGAGAGTGTTGGCCTCCTCAGGAGCAGAAAACTGTTGATTGGCAGGTTGTAAGCCCAGTGAGAAAGATAGCGAAAAAAAAAACAACACAAAGGGTGTCATATACTAAGTCAATTCTTTTATATATGTGAATGGATAACATATCCCAAAAATAGCAATAAAAACAAAATAAACATGAACTCAAACAGCCTTGAAATTGTACACAAACTGTTGTTTGGCGTCAGTTTGGTTGGTCTTTGGACTAATTTCACTCATTTGATATAGACATACATAACTTTACCCATTCATACATTCTTAACTCAGAATTATTCTATTATACCGAGGAAGAATCGTGAATGAGAATCAATTACATATATTTTGGTAAGAGCGCTGACCCAGCTGAGTTCCAGGTGCGAACCACGGTGGAGATTTGCTAGTTTATTTCTCCACATGTATACTTTATGATATCAAGACAAAAAACCGTATAATATGGAACTCAAGATTTAAAACAGCCCGGTTCTTCTCTCTGGCAGGACAAGGGCTGTTGGTGAAAATTAGCATTAGGAGAATTCGGGTTTCGAGTATGTATCTTCTGCAGAAAAAGCCTAATCATGATTTCGGTTTATATATAGATATATTATCTTTGAATACAAGTTCATGACATATTTTTAGATATGATCCATTTATCGTACAACATTTTACATATAAAATCCACTGGTAAATTGGGAGCAGAGATTTGTGTAACATACATATAACACGGAATGTTGTAAGACATATATTTTGTTGTGTACATTAACAAGGGATCCAACCAGGGTCAGGCCCAACAATATAACGATTGAGATACGGAGACTAACGAAACAGTGTTCCGAATTGTATCCCAATAAATATTGGACTAAGAGTTTATTATACAACTAAAACCAGTTGAGCTTAAACAATTAAATTACAAAAAAATAGATAATAATAACTTGTAGTTTTCAATTTCACCTTCGAACTATGCCAATAATATATAATTTAATGTGATAAAAGAGTGGTGTAATACATTATTTACTTTATAATCAAATCTTATAAAAACTTTATTTCTGGTCAATATAATGATATAAAAAACTCTTTCGAAAGGTTAACATGCATATCTAACTAAAGAACTCTATACAAGAAAATACAACAGTCCAATTACGCTATCCTGCACGAAAAACAAGCGATTCTTATGTCACGGCATCAACTGAAATGTTTGAGGGTTTACAACAGACATATGACTATGTTTTGAAAGGGTTTTAAAATGCGTTCTGTAGTAAAGATGTGAAAAGAGATATTTACCAAATAATAAGCTTATTTTGTTTTATGAAAATGATTTTGCGTTACTTTTCGAGTCCAGTCAAAACGAACCAATGAGTGAAATTAACCCCACTGGTTCTTTTGAGAGGCCGGAATTCCTGGAAGGATTTTAAGATTGGCAGTCAATTCAAACAGAACGGTCATCTAATGAAAGCCATTCGGAAAGAACGAGTAAAATAAATGTAGCTAATCAAACCGAGTGGACAGTACACACCGACGGTAATGGAAAAAAGTGGACAAACCTGTCAGCCGGACGATGGATGGCCGCTAACTACTCTCTCCTTAAACACGACATCTTTATAACCCAAGGAGTTTGGCACTGGACAAGACAATAGACTAACACTTTCCATAGACTAAAACAATATTGACTTCAACAAATTAGATTTCATCTCCGTTCAAGCTGTAGCCGTAATTAATATTTGTCAAACAATGATTTCAGTAAAAACTGTTGCTTTAAAATCGACTAATTAGTACTGAACGCAAGTGCAGAGTTCCTATCAGTAGGAGGACAGAACCCGAAAAATTGTAGATGCAGTGAACTAATAACAAAAATTGCTTTAAAGAATATAGTCTTTTCTATTAGGTTTCAAGACCACGTATGACTTTTTTTGTAGAAATAATAAAAAATAACGATTATACGTAAAATAAAAAGACAAGAAATATTGATTAATCAAATATGACCCGTATGTGTTGGCCATTAAATGGCGATATTTCTGGCCAAATTCAACACTTGTAAATCACCTCAGGACAAAAGACGGATATGAATTATGCGCATGTGAAAAAGTAGATAATACATGGAAGTTAATGAACAAATGTTGAAAGTACCCAGGGGTTCAGCACTGTATTAAGTTCCGGGTATAAAGGCGACACAGTAGGCATAAGCCAAAGGATTATGTTTTAAAAAGTTACAGATGTAGTTATGTATGTTATTGAGCGTGGGGAAGAGAAGATTACTGATTAATTAAGCAAATTAGGCGCTAGGAAAAAAGAGAAAGGAGGGGAGAAAGAGTGGAGATTAGTTGACATTGACAAGGCGCATTGTTTAAGATGATAGATTGCTGGTGTTTTTTAAGTCGAGTCACAGAGTTGAATACCAAGGTTTACCACACGTGAGAGATACGCTTCTCGTTACATTGTAAAAAGGGCCGCAAATTCTCATAACAAGCGATCGCAACACAGATATTTCAACTTAGAACTCCACATTCTTTAAATGTAACGTCATATTTTACATGTATAGTTTAAAACGGCGTTCCACGACTTGTTAGCTTATCTTAAAAAATATAATGTAATGTGTCTCACTAATAACATAAAATTAAGCTAGACCAACGTTGACATTATTCGTATATAAGCGGCATTAGTTTAAAAAAAACCCCTGAAACGCATACCTTAAGGCCCATGTGGACATACTGGAGCCAGGGACCCGGTATATCAACCCATATGTAACTCTTTTTAGGGTTGAATATTTAGTTACTGACGTGACTTGGTGTGTCAAACTCAAAAAATGGGCGCCAGAATGCCGCTTCGTGCTTTTAATGGGACGAAATGGTTCCTCAATGACATCGACTAAAGCACTGGTAAGGTTCGAATCTGTTTGTTTTGTGACCATCAAAACGAACAAGGACGGAAACATTTAATATATATTGTTCTTGTAGGTTGACATCCAGCTAATTTCATCAAATAAGTTGAGAACAATCCGCCCATTTGTTTGTAAAGCGTTTTGAGGCTTAAATGCAATTAATGCATTATTTCACATAAAACATACTACATGGGAAGAGATCCACAAAATGTGATCAAATCTCACAAAACGTTATACAACTATGTTATGACAGTATGTATATGTGCTACGCTTTAATCTGAATACCGTTTACAAATCTAACAAGTTGGTCTTAAAGATATATGTGTAAGCTCATATGTTGAATCAAACAAGGAAACTTTGCCTTAACTCAGGCTTTCACATTTCCTTTCTTTGTATTTCTGTATTTCTAATTGATATAATAAAATATCTTGAAATAGATTTAAATTCATAAAGCCTGTAGACAATCTGAAAATTGGAGAAACGGTTGTGTGATAATAAAACTCAAATACGTAAGCATTGCATCAGAAGTTTACGCGTTTATGATAAGTATACTGCACAATAAAAACATTGAGCACACAGAAAGTAACTTAGTATTACAAACTTTGATCAGTGCCAAAATTAGTTCACAGTCTGATTGTTAGTGGATGTTATGTATTGTATATCCTTTCTGTCGAATAATTTATGGAGAAATAAGAAACTGAACTTAATGGCTGCATATAGAGTGACGATCGCGAATGCTGGCACAGTGGTAATTGGTAAATCAGCACAAACCCCCACATTTGTTCCTCCCATTAACCTTAACTTGTTTCTCTTTAACAAAGAATGTCACTTTCTGAGAAATATTAACTTCTTTCTATAAGTTTGTGATCATGCGAGATATAATCATAAACATGAGACTCGTCAAGGTAACTTCGTCTTCAACAGATACAATTTTAATGCAAGAAGCAAAGTGACCTGATAATCGCTTGGTACTGTCCGCAAAAGCAAATGTCCACAAGGCAAATGTTCAAATGCGTTTTTTTTAAATAACTACTTGGATATTTCCAGGTTCATCTATATCATAACAAAGATAAAAGGCCCTGCAATAAAGATTTTCAACAATAATTGATTAAGATGGGAAAAAAACACGTATCTTGGTCATGTGGAAATAAATGTTACCGCTTGAACAATCAGTAGGCCAGTCCCAAAGCAGAATAAAATACACAAATGGTGTGATACTTAAATTAAAATTAATATTTGAGTAGATTAATCAGATCTTAGCTTCTAATTCATGGTCATTTATTCCATCAAACCTAAAAGAAATAAACAAATTCGTATATCTAAGACAAATTAATAACTACAAAGACATGACGACTGAGATGGATTTTCAACTTCTGGATATATTGTTAAGCGACGTTTCGATCTAGATACTAA
>JAVFBZ010007693.1:0-30658 GCA_032466195.1 Katharina tunicata
ATTTTTCGACCCCACCCATCTTTAAAGGCTTGTCATATTGATTGTACTGATTTGATTGAAATGAATTTTGGTTCAGAAGTTGTGTAAAGATTTCTCAAAAGAATAACACCAAACTTGCAAACATGTGGTATCGTTTCTTTTGGACACTAGTTTAGTAATGATAACTATAACAAAGCAAATGATACGTATCAATCGTATCACTTTATATTAAGATAGTTTGTTGGCTTGTAGGTCTTATAATCGTAAAATAACCCCTATAATAAAATAGTTTTCGGTGAGTATATAGCGACCAGAACAAACAAAAAATGTATATTATATATAGGTCTATTGGGGTGGCTTTGCCAAACAAAAAAAAACACTGTGCACTTAGCAATTTGCGAAATGAGAATGGATGTTGATTAGTGTGAAATAGATTGACAGTGCGGGGTGAGATGGGATACATAGACGCCCAGATACAAGGTTTGATCATTTGGTACCCTACTATAGGCAAATGACTACAATATGGTCAATTTCTGGTAAACCTCTGGGAAATCAATCAGCAAATTACCCCGATACACAGGCCAGATGTCTCTCGGTAAATTGACAAGTGCTGTTGCAAGATGAGTTCTTTCAATGGTGTGTGTGTGTGTCTGGGACGCATGCGTAGGACAGCTCGAAATTAGACCAGTCGGTATAGTGTCTAGTCAAATGCAAAAGTGGCGAGTTTTAGTATATGAAAGGCTGCCATTAAATATAAATGGAACATTCATAATTATATACTAAGTTATGTCGATTAGCATCGTGGCACAGTTGGTTGAATATGAGACCGAAGGTAAACACCATTCAATAAAATAAAGAAATACACACGAAGGGATTGATCTATCGTTGCGGCATCATGTAACTTGATTTATACCTGAATAAATGTGTGTGGTCGTCAAATATCAAATTGATCTATAGGATTTTTGCCCCTAGAGTTTAAAAACAAATTTCGAATGATTTATATATTGGTCAATTATAGCAAACAGTGCAAAAAGAGACGATTAGTCAAAGTTGAACATTAGTGTAGCACAGTACCTGGTAAATACTTTCGAAAGCATGGTAAAAATCCATCACCAAATACGAACAAATGTGAACTCACATATATTGAGTTATCACTAAATTGTCTATCAGTTTATTAAATGGGGGAACAGTTGCATGTACAATATTAGTATATTTTATAAAGTCCACTCTATGACAATCTTTCGTTGGGCCGTTTATTAAAAAATGCAATCCATTTACTGGTAAATCGACTTGTTGAAGTTTTTATTTAAATTGGTGTGGTGAACTGTCCTGCATTAGGAACTACAGTAGCATCCCATACTAAAGTATTGATAAAGGAATCTAATCGCTAATTTAGTCTTGAATGACTCTTTGATTGTATGACTTAACTTTATTGTATATACTAAATTATTGTTTCATTTCCACCTCGTCTTATTATTCAGTCAGACCTACAAAACATCATGGTTTATCCGATCGAACATTGACCCAGTCACGTGTACATGTATATATCAGTTCCATCCAATAGGGTTAATTATTCAACTAACGGTGTACGGTACATATCCCCTCCAGCATATAGGCCTATGTGTGTATAAAAGGCTTCAAGCAGGTTTGTGCTTTCCCTTTGTAGACAACACAACAACTATAATTGTATTACTTCCACGGTGGAATACAGTTAAGCTACTTGATACAGTTTAAGTACAATTTGACGTCAGTATCGGACAATATGCTTATAGCCGCGCTGCAACAAATTCAACACGCATTAAACACAGAGATTGGTCGATTGGTTGGGGTTTTACGCCGTATGCCCACTTTATGTTGTTTAACTCATATGGCAGCGTGCCGGGACAATTAGTACAGGAAACCACTCTCAAAAACCCTGGTAACAAACAAGGACGCCACAGGACAACGATAGGACTAACTACACGACGCCAACACAAATCAGCTTATTTATACTCTTAGCCCTCAGACAGCATCGGTGCACACCACCCTTTGGACGCTGCCCAGAGGGTTGACTGGTTTGAACGATGGGTGAGTCAATCTTTGTAACTGAATAATACCTGTTGACCAAAACAATGACTTTTCGTCAGAATTTCCTTTTCTAATTGTCAACCAGGAATCAAGAAAACATTCCGTAAAAGACTATATACTAAAAGGTCAAACATGTACTCCCGCCCCATGGGTCAATACATCGACGATTCCACTAGGGTCTAAAAATTAGCCCCAAGTATCAGAAATTAGCTGCATTACTCTATTTGTAGTGCAAACAAATGAGCTATGGGTCAACATGGGATTTCCGTTTCGCAGTATATTTGTGTTTGGCATTATACGCTTAATTTGGACAGCTGGTCTGGGAATTAGATTTATTCCATATCGTCGATGGTAACATACCGGTCGATATACGATGTCTGCTTAGTGTATGGATGAGGTTAGATTTAAAAACCAATTTTCTGCCTGTCAAGCCTGTGTTTTTTATAGCTTAGCCTGCCCTACTTAATATTTCTTTCTACATACACTGCCTGGAAGTGACATATTTACTGTGGGTATCGACAGTGTAAATAAACCACGCGGTTTTCCTTTGCCTTTTGAGTTATTCACCATTCACGTCCATCTTCATATATTTTAGTAATTTTCCCGATCCATAGTTCATAAGCCGTGTTTGCTTTTCAAGACGCAATCTTAGGATTTAAAATTAGAAACTTTTATTTTTATTTAAGCTTTCTTTATTTTTAGCTGGTCTTTTTATCCTTACACGTTTTTTTATTCTGATAAGACTGACTCTTGAAAAATACATTTGAGTTTATCAAAAACACACAAAGTAATATTTTTCGTCTTTACTTGGTTCTTTCGCGTATTATTTGTTATGATGTTGTGCCACTCAAATCCGACGATGCACAACAATTATCTGAAAATAAATATGGATAATTTAAGTTGTAACTCTATAGAAGGATAAAACTGACATTAAACGAAAGATAGAAAATCACCTGATTAAGTCGAACAGCATAGGTACTAAGCATGCCCGGTTAGTCATTTTTCGGATTTGCTTTGTTAAGCTATGTAGAAATCACAGTACTTTAATACTAGAACGAATTATTTGAACCGGTAGACAGCTTGATCAATATTAAGCAGTAAAATGGATAGCAAACAATTTACGATTTATTTAATATATAACATGCATGTACATTGGAAACTAATACTATTCAACGTAATAATTAGATTTGCTACGGAGCAATAATCAAATTGAGTAGAGTAAAATCCAATAAGGGAATAGTAATTACATATTTTTTTTTACGCAAAACAGCAATAACATTGTTGCGATGTCTAAATATGTATTTATGTATGTGATATGGCTGCAGAGGATCTTAGTTACTGTACTAGAAGATTGAAAGCTAAAAATAGCATAAATAGTATAAATAAATCATTTGTACACTGACGTTTTTTTTATCTGATCGATATCTTCCGCAGAACATACAAGTCAGTACAATGTTTACATCGTATTTCTATGAACTGTTTGCTCCGCTCAGTAGTTGGCACCATAGTTAACAAGCAAGTCCGTCCGATTTATGATCTGCCACAGACAACGGCTGGCGTCTGTGTCTACACCCAGAAGATTTATTCTAAAATAGACTTATATTTGTAATCGCTGAGCCTTGGCAGACGCGGTCTTAAGCTTGACTTGTAATTTTCACCTAATTAATTTGGTTCAATTTGATAAGTTCACATTTAAACAAGCTTTAAAAAAATAGAAAAGGATATATAAATAAATCATAAAATACGTTTAAAGACGTATTACCATTCATTTGATATACATGGTCGATAAGAACCAAGTGAATCGGCACTGATATATTTGTGTAGAATAATGCTTATGGTTTAGTTCACGTTATTACTTTCACACTAAAGAGAACTTGAAGTAGAATATGCACGCAAAAGTTCTTAAATTTGCGTTATCACAGAATCTCATGAAAAATTGATATTTTTTCTCAAGCAGTACAAGTTAGAGGTTGTCCAGTAATTCCAACATCACCATTGAAGGTTGAAGGAGAGTTTTATAATAACAAAAAAACTAAAAGCTGGATATTCTGGTAGAATTGTATTATGTGGATGTGTCAATTAGCTGTCATAACTGAGCCACCATTAGACGCTACTCCACGTCAAACGTTAAATTGCCCCGCCCCCTTCCGATATTCAAAATCTTAACTTATCCATAAATAAGGTCATGAACCCGGTGAGACCAAAAGCTTTACTTGAGGCAATTGGGACAAATTGCCGGCCTTATTTATGTTACATTCGACTTATGGCATGATTTCTCTTGATTAATACTAGCCTTGTACCAACTTTTTTGAGTTTTTTTATTTCAAAGTAATTGTCTTAGTTTATGCATAAACTTCAACGTTGGTTAAAATCAAGAATTTGTTGTAAAATCATAAAATTGAGTGCCTATGTTACTTAAAATAAAAATGAAAAGGTTAATATAATTTCTTTGAGGGGTATTTAAATGTTAAACATCCTTAGTAACAGGTGGAGCAAAGCAACGACTCCATCAAAGGATATATGTGGATGCTTGGGGATTCAATATTTCGATTTATTTTAAAACCATTGTCAGGAATTGAGAATGGTTTTAAAATAAACCGAAATTTTGAATCACCACTATGCATATATTTTGATGGAGTCGTTGCTTTGCTGTACTTTTAAAACTCATCAGTGGAAATAATGCTACGTCTGATTTATTTCCCTGCGACGTTTCGACGTTGATGCTTGTATCGTACTCGAGCCAGCCAGAAATTGCCTGAATACGATGTTAGCATCTACATCGAAAAGTTGATACATCAGAAATTGTTGTATATATAGACTTATCGTGACATTCTATATAATTTGACAATTTTGGTAATTAAAGATTTAGCACAGTTAGGAAGACCACTATAATAATCACTAGGTGATGATATGTACCATGGCTGTTCCGGTACTAAGTTTAATTGATCAGGGTGTCGTATTGAAGATATGGTATACGGAAGCTCTACTTATTTCCACAGAGTTGAGAGAGAGAGAGATAAATAACACTGACATGACATACATAAGACTTAATAGAAAACCTGCTGCCAACATATGGTACAGTAGACCGTACTTAAATTAACGATGTTCTACCGAAGAAGCCAGGCCTGCTAATCATCCGTATGATCTCAACAGCATATGAACATAATATATACGCACCTCGCCGCTTGATGAGTTTATTAGCACTATAAATAGAGCCGGGGGGTAAAAATAACCTTGACATATCCTACACGGGGGGTAATATCACCCCTTTCAACGCATTGGTGGATGTATTTTTAGAAAAGGGCCACGTGGCTTTGTGTGTTCTACAGTCACCACAGGTACAAATGAACTACCAAAGATACACAGCCGCCCCAGACAAGCTTCCGTGAGCTGCAATCTCGCTATATATGTCTTGTTTTAAGGGAGGTCTTTAAATACAGTTGCTTACATCTGATAAGGACAACATGTAGATTACACAGGCCAACTTACTTGTTTCTCTCTCAATATCACCTGTCTCACACATCACGAAAAGAACCGAATAAACATGTGGAAAAAACACACCTAATATTTTAGCCACGAATGTGTTTCATCTTTCTAGATGAAAGGTGGATAGATATTTCGTCGTCCTTTGTGTAGAGTTAATATGCGTCAATACAGGAAATTAGCAGGAAACAACTCCATAAATACATCACATACACAAATCACACATGTGTTTGTTGTCACAACATAAACGTGGGTAGATGTATCACTTCAATAAGCATACATTTGATGATATAAGCTTGAAAAGGTAAGTGTTTGCACTCTGAATAGATATCCTTGGGGTAATTGTTCGTCCATAACAACAGTATAATTTATACAGTGAACTAACATGGCAAAAGTCAAAACTTTCAATCATTTAATCATTTGCCAAATTCATACATATGTTATTGTTATTTTATAATCAAAAAATATGTTGTATATCATCCTTTCTCTAATTTAACAGCTGATTGCCAAAAGTAACTATCGGTATATTAGTTATAGCCGGTTTAGATAATAAAAGTAAAACATTATTGGAATAATCAGTCAAGCATTACACACACCAAAATCATGTATTTTGTCTTATCGCAGAATCACATGAGTTCTAGATTTTTTTTCTTAATAAAGTAAAAGTTGTAGGCCTTAATTTCACTGACTTGTATGCTAAGTGAACGTTGAAAAATAACTTAAAACTAAAACCTGAAAATGCTGGCAGAATATTATAACGAGGATGTGCCCACTAGCTGTCACAGCTGGGCCACGCTTTGATGTACAAAGTAAACGGCCATAAGCCACGCCCCTTACATTTTTCTGCCGGTTCAAAAGTGTTATAAATATGATGAAAATGGACGGCCCTCTTTACGTTGAATTATAATCGTGGCATGATTTATAGTGCTTCTTGAAGCCATGCACCAACTGAACATTTGTATAGCAACGTAACAGTTTTTAGTTACAAGCTCCAATGCTTTTTTTTAAATGGAGGCCATCGGAATTTATTTAAACACCCTAATTTCGGGTGCGTGTGTGACTTTAAGCAAAGTTTTTTCTTCCTCCTAAAACAGCCTCATCAACCACAGGTCCCCCACAAACCAATTAAAATCTAGCAATACTATAAAGTCAATCGGCAAAACCTAGCGTGATTTCTCGTTGTGTCACCGTCAAGCTCGACCGCGATAGGTGTATGAATATGCATCAAAATCATACATGTTCGCCGGAAGCCTTTTACGCCGTATGCACATTAACTCATAAGCAAACATGAGCCAACCGGGCGAATATCATATGTCTTTAGATGCACAAAGTTCAGTTTAGCAGTAAATTATAATATGCATGTAAAACAACTGAAAATTGTGCAATGTGTCTACATAGGCAGTTTTATCTAGGCTGCGAAAAGGTTCCGGCCAATATAGCGATGATCGTATCGCGGCCGAGATGATGTGCGCTGTACATTCGATGACTTGCGAGTGGGTATAAAGGGCAATCATCTTACAATTTTCTGTAAAAAGGGCATGAAATTAAGAGTTGCTTCGTAAATATAATAAACAGTGTAGTAGTCTCCTTTTATGCTATACGTTTAAAATATGGCACAATGAGTAACATAGGCACTGTGATCAATCATCTATCAGTAACACTTACGCATATGTTCAGCTAATATTAAATTTCACTCAGTACAGTTTTACATGTCAGCATAACAGTTCTCTACGTACTCACACATGCTATACAGGCGCTTCACACTGGTGTTTATTGGAATAGTTATCAATTTAGATTTGCCAGTCACCATGGAAACGTCGCAGCTCACGTGACCGTCGCATAATATATTTGTTATGCATGGTTGCATTTACCGGCGAGACCCCGTTATCTATGAGGAAACAATCGTTAAAAGTCTGACGAATAACGAGGCAAGTCATTTGTATTTTAGTTATAGTATTTCGTTTGATTATGTCAATGCTACAGCTGCTTAACAAATCCAAAGTAGCCTAGTGGAATCTCAATGGAGTAATACTGTTAAAAGTAAAAAACAGCAGCGTTGAGTTCACACAAAAATATGTAAACCGCAAAAAAAACATATGGATTTGAGCAGTTCGTGAAAGCCCTCATATGCAGCCAATCACAACATCATGTTGTATATTTTGTATAAATGTAGAGAAAGAAAATATTCACAATTACACTGCCAATAACAGACGTGTGAATATAATATAGCAACTGGATTTAATAAGTATTACAATAATTTGCGTTATTAATGAGCAATGTATTTTGACTTTCTCTTCGTCAAATTAATACCATACCCTTTGTTTAGCATATGCCTGCATGTACGTATATACACAGATACATGTATGGTGGTTTCACAGTTAAATACAAAGTCAAATCCATTAGTAACAGTTTACGCATTCCATTAAATATCTGCACATTTAAAGAATGACAACATTTTAATAGCAAATATTGAAGAGGGGCTCTTTCAAAATATGTTTACATAAATTTAGCGATAGGTTCTATCGTGTTATAAACTTGTTCATTGATTGGTTGAGGCTTTATGCCACATAAAGGTTATTTCACTCATATGACGCCGTGTCAGCCAAATGCGTGAAATAAACTTTCCGAATCGACACCAGCACCAAGTATACACTACAGTACATTTATAGGACGAAAACAGGACACCACAGTAAACCTGCTTCTTTATGTCCCATCAGCTCCGATAGCCCCAGGGCACAGGCGGCTCCAACCAAACCACCCGCGATTTAATAGTTCATTCGATTGTTAGCATAGTGTTAGCCAGAAATCAAAAATAGGGTGTCTCAAATCACTATTTTCAAAGAAATAAGGTGTCTCATTTGACATTTTTCCTATCTTTCCTATGTTAAATTCGACTGAATTCGGGTGTCTCAAATGATTCTAGGGTGTTTCAAAGACACCGAGACACCCGCTGGTTAACACTATGATTGTTAGCATGGTTAATTATGACTAAGAGACAAGAAAGCACACTGGTACGGATCACTTGTAACACTACTATGTATTTGAAGGTCATGCGCGCGCAACCGCCTCGAGTACGTCGTTCCTACACATCTAAACACGCGTCTGTAACGAACCGCACTTGTCAATCATAATCTGCCGCCTATTTCCGCATTACAAGCACTTACATGGCTTAAGGTGATTATGGTATGGCTGTTGAAGTGAAATCCGAATGTGTTCCGAACAGTGTTTCTAGGCACGAATTATATTGCCAATTTGGTTTAACATAAAATGCTTAGTACTAAGGATTTCAGCCACATATCATATTTGGATGCTCTGCCATACAGATCTTCTGATCAGCGTGTATAGGATAGATACTATATGGCGCGCTTTATCGAACAGATTATGTAACGGACGACGAATCGCCTGCCAGGTTGAAAGGTCATCGGGTTCAAGAACACACGCAGCTTCTAGTACCTTGTCAGTTATGGAACAGAGGGTTGTACTACACAGCAAATCGATCGTCTCCCCGGATCCCTAGGAAACCAATGCATCGACCTGCCTTGACAATTTATGGCTTCATAAATAGGTCTTATCTGAAGGTATGGGTATATTGCCTGTAAGCTCTATTGAACAAAGCCAGAGACTACATAAATAATACAAGCAAGACGTGTCACGCTGATACGCTTAAAAAAAACCCCTTAACAATCGTTACATACAAGATAAAGACGAATATATGATGGTGATTATGTGTATGTATCGCTGTCTAACAAACCCAACAAACACAATACACATATAATTGTGAAAATGAATAATATACATTTACCGACCATTCTTCCCAAATACACCAAATACGACACATTTAAGAGGGTTGGACCGTGGCACAGATGGTTGATAGTTGGGCTGCTGCTTGGGGCCCTTCACTTTAGGTATCGAATCCCGTTGTCAACCCAATGTATATAATGGAGGTTTCCCGGTGGCTGCAGAGATCGCAGGGTGGATTTTACGAGGTTTATTCCCGATTTTACCTTAAACACCGACAACGCGAAGCAAATCAGCCAATAGATGCATATGTTCCTCGGGTAGAAGAAAAACAAGGTGTGTCAGAGTAACAAGCAAGAAATACAACAGCGTCCGTATTTTGCAGACTCAATCTGTTGGCGATGTTGTTGTTGAACACGTGTATAACATCGCATCTTTAAAGAGTTATATTATAATCACTCGCGAACGTCGTTGGATTCGCACCAGACTCTAGGGTAATTGAACTTCTATGCGTTCAAGTTAAAACACAAGTCCGGTAATAACACTTATACATTTCACAAACGTGACAATCGCACCATCTATAGTCCATTTGACATTCTAAATAAGTCGTTCAAGCAAGTCTTTTACATAACTCTCTACACTTTGATGTCATTTTCCAGCAAGTCACTTAAATATATGCTCTAAACTTTGATATTGTTTTCTAGCAAGTTACTTATATGTCTGCATTGCAATTTGAAATTACTTTACAGTAAGTATCTTAAAGTCTGCTCTACACTTTGATATTATTTTCCAGCAAGTATTGTACATGCCTGATCTTTGACTTTGAGAAACGAGAAAAAGCTCTTCCTATCTACAAACTTAAAAGTTAATTGTCAATTAACTACTGACCTGATATATTCGGCATGTAATTGTTCAATGTTGGGTTAGTTAAGTATATACATTGGTCAGATTGCTGTGATTCATTTTTTAGCAGTGATTTGTATGAAACTGTTATTTATTTATCAACATAAATTACAACCATTATTACTCATTCTCAACGCCTGCATATGCGGGTTTCCTGGTTAAAAAGCCGAACATTTAGTTAAGCTAAAGACCTTATATCAATTACAGATATAAATATAATGTTACAGGCATGCCGAATAAGAATGTTTACAATGGTGATATAAAACAGTAAAGTGAATAGCTAAAATAATATCAGTACCCAGTGAATAAAATAAAATCCCTCAACCCACACAAAATTGTTTCCTTTCCATTAAAACCCACCCTTAGCTAAGGTAGCCGCTTAACATCACTTACCTATGGTTGTAATGACGGTGGTAGCAAAATAAAATGCGCCAGAAAATTTCCACTGAGTACCGGCTTTATAGGGCAGGGCTTTTACCATATTACGTCTCAAGATTTCAAAATCTTCTTCCGATATGTTGTATTTCCCAATAATGTGTTTCTCCTCTTTCAAAAGGCGTTGTTTCTGCTCGCCTTCGAACTCGGACTCCAAAGCGTCAAACACTGCGGCACCGACCAGTAAATAGGTGAATGTGCAAACGATTAAAGACAAAGTCCTCACGTTCTGTTTCTTCATTTCAAGCTACAGTCACTACATTTGGTTGGGTGTATCATGTCTCACCCAACCACTGCCATCTAGATCATTTGGACTCCAGTCTGCCTGTCTCTTTCACTAAATTACAACTACAACAAACTGTACCAGCTGCGGATATCCGTTGTTGTTGCATCAGCGGTATGAAGGGACTAAGGAAATACTGCAACCCTTTTTAGCACGCATGCATATGCAACGGTACACAGGTTTTGCTCTTAGATGTTGAACATTAATTTCTCCACAATTATAAAAAAATCAATCATTAATATCCCATGCTGATAGGGTTGGGTGTTCTTGCGCAATACACAGCAAGATTAAACACGTTCCAGAATAATGTCAGAGAACGACAGGTTGTGCATTCAAACAAAATTCACTTTCAAACATGTCGATTATAACTTGCATTAATTTTCTCAGCGAGACATCTGGCTTTGTAGCTGTGTTATTTCTACGGATCGCTGACCACACTGAAGTGTACACTATGACGTCACTGGTAAGCGGGTCCTGTCTCTGCTCAAGCTCTTCCCAGAAAGCACCTGTTTAATAACACTTTGATACTTTCAACAGGGAAAATGTGCTCACGTCGTGATATCCAACTAAATTTAATCGCTTTTTAAGGATACACAAACATCGACCAGGAACAGCTTACAACTGAACACCCACATGCAGAGTATTGATTAGCCTTCAATTTAAAACCGGGCCTAAATTGTATAATGGGACAAATTACTGCTATCCACTCTGTGTACTAACAAAATGGAATATATATTTGCACAAAATACATCCAGTTTTAGTTAATCCAGCTTGCAGGTATATCCGCTGTACATATTTACCTGTAGCATCAATTGCACTAAATGGGGCAGCTGCCAGTGCCTTACTTTTTCAACCATACGATAAAACAACAATAGATTTAAACATCTGTGTACACCCCTATCCAATGGCTAGCTGTGCATAAAACTTGATCCGAATTGAAATAATAAAAAATGGATATCAGCAGCTTATATGCCTGGGTCCTCCGTACATGTTTTCAGTTTAACAAACATATATATTGAAGAGACTGAGACCTTGTATGTAGTAGAACAATGGTTATGCGCTTTTCTCCTGTGCACACGTTAGTTTAACTCCAATATTTATCACAATGAAAAAACACAAATGCAGAATAAATTATATTCGCAGATCCTTCATACTTGCTTTCAGGTATATCTTCAGATCAGCACTGCCTTCTAACAACATGTTATCACTTAAACACCATATATAGTTTAATTTGTGTTACATCGATAGAACAAGTCCCTAAAGAAGACAAACACGTTCACAGTTACCTGGCGATTGTTTCAGGCACACAAAGGCCACAACCAATAGATGTAATTGGTCGATTGTCCCAGGTTATTCCGGTCTATCTGAATGTACAGTGTGGCTGCATCATAAGGACTTGCTGGGAAGTTGTTGTGTTCTCCTGTAAAAGACGCTCACCCACACGGCTAAATCTCAACAACTATAAATCCACCCTGCGAGTAATTAATAGCCATACCACTAGCATGCATGCACGGTCTTCTCTCTCCTGTTATTAGGCCAGCAGAGACACGAACGGGCTGGCGCTGACAAAGAATAATAGCCTACGTCAGAGGATCGCCCTATAGCCAGATGCAGCGGCAGGCGGTAACAGCTGTCGGCTTCGTGAACTGTCGTGCAGAATATGGGGCTATCGATAAAATAAAACTGCAGCATAGTAGCCAAGCAAATTTTAGCCTTTGGTGTGACGAAAACACCCGTGGTTTCCTAACAAGGCGACAAACCAAAATCTGCTTTATAATTGATTTGGTCAAACGAAGGGTTGGCACGACACAGCACTGAACAACACCGTGATTTGACGGGCAGGGTAAAGGCCATATGCCCTTGTCAGCACCCTTTATCTCTCTCTCTCAAAAATCACAAATTATCACTCAGTAGTTAACAGATCCAATGCCCCAGTATAACGATTCCTGTGTTTTTACAGACGTTCAGCTGTCGATGTTACGTAGCTACCATTTTGTCGGCTCCCGTCACTGTCTGGAAGGTTGTAACTGCCGTAGTACGATGCGTGAGTTTGGCTCACTTCCCAGGCAGCTGCGCTGTATAATCTGAATATCAAAGCTTCCTGCGCACACGGCTGATTTTCGCCAGGCTCTTCATCGACGGAATATTGAACGCGCAAGAAGTGGCTCGCCGAATGAGAGAGTATAAAGCACATCGGGAGTGTCGAGTTAAATATGCAGACAGCGCTAACACGAAGCAGTCAGGCATTTACGGTCCGCGTTGGAATGAAGAGGTTTCTAGTTAAACATGCTCATGCCACGGGAGATTTAAGTTCGCGTGCGAAGAGGCAGGCTTGTGGGTGAAGTCAATCCTTTGTTGTACCTGTCTATGGCTTTATCGAAAACGCTATACATTAAAAGCACGACAAATACGTATAAATGTTTATTATTATCGTGACTGTGGACTTACTACAGTCGACTGCATTCGACAATTGTAGAACAAAGCGATACCTACTGGGCATGCCTGTGATTTGGTTTAGGTTGCTTGATGCGTCGTGTTGGTGGGGATTTAGTGTTATACTTTATTACAACCCCTGTATCCACCGATAGCTTACCGCGTGTTTTATGTGGTCTGGCAACGTTTGAACTGAGATTACGTACACCCTCTGTTGTTAAACAAAATGGTGTAACTGTGCTGGAATTTATTCTAGAATGCCGTCTGTTTAAATAAACAGAAGATGATATCCATGTGTCGCCAGTTCCAGTATGGATACGAAAAATATTAGCAACAATACAGCGAAAATAAGAATTAATAGGCTCAACTATACACTAGTAAATAATGTAGAAAAAAACAGCAACATAAACTTGTTGTGTCTTTTTTTTTCTTCTTTTCTGTCGACAATAGGGGCCATTTTCAAAGGCTGCTTTCCCCAGTGATATGGATTTCGGGCATATAATGGGTACAGTAGGCCAGGGAATCAAATTATCCTCTTTGTGTGTTGGCTATATTTAGACACCTAATAGAAAGGCAGACGGATAATTAGCGCAACTAGGAAATTAGTTGTTTCTCCCACGCATTGTTTGGGACATTTAGACACGATATTTGACATTTGATTTAAGGTTTATCATGGATAGCTACGGACCTATTTAGGGGAGTGGGGTACTTTGACGTTCAGACGCCCCTTGCATAGAAATTACATGTTAGTACATGGCAACTAAAGAAATGAACTAGAATGCTCGACTAAGAGTACCTCTGATGCCCAACACACACTTTGCTTTTTTGTTTTAATACTTCTTATTTTATAATTCTCGCATTTTTCTGATACAGAAAGTCCTTGTTCTAGGGACCCTATTTCTGGGATTCGAGCATCTTTGATCCTTATAAATCCAGCCCTGAATTGAACCCTGCAGTACAAATTGTGTACATCGCTTCGATTGGGTGGGGGCCTCCTGTGCCATGGTGCTCCCTAGGCTAAGGGGCACAGGATGCCGATTTGTTGTGGTGTCCTGTTTTGCTAATGTTTTGTAAATGTTGTGTCCTGTCTTGCATGTTGGCATGATCGTTAACGGTGGTTTACTTCACCGATTTGGCTGGCAATAAGTGAAGAAACATTGAGTACGGCGTTAAACCTCAATCAAACAAATCAAATCAATTACATTTTTCATTTTCATGTTTGTGATATTCAAACAAAAATCAGGTGTTATCAATCGTATTACGGTAAAGACAAATTTCTTCTCTATGTTATACTGTTATAAGTTAGATAATTCCAAATTGGTATGTATATTAATCCATCCAACCCACCTTGGCATCAAGTTACACAGTCCTCAAATCAAATCACACCGGTGTGCATCAGCGTATCTATAGTGCGCGTGTACTGTGTGAAGACAATCCATCTAAAGACAAAACAAGGCAGTTTTTACAATAATCGCTAATTTCCGCCAAGAATCACAATTAATATAAAGAAGTCAGACATGATAGATCGTAAACGAATTAGTTTAGTGTTCGTTTTTTCGTTTTCAGTGTGTCTGATTCAACCCGTACATAAATAATATGCCGCAATAAAAATAGTTTGGACAAGTTCGTCTGAGGAAAATTATAAGAACGCTAAGCGACGCTTCCGTTTTGGGCTTAATTTAGTTATTTTAAGCTATATAAAGTCCATCATTCGAAATGTTTAAAGTAACATACGCACTCACAAGTTCTGAATTTTGCACTATCGCAGAATCTAATGAAAAAATGATATTTTTCTCAAGAAGTACAAGTAAGAGGCATTCCATTAATCCCAACATCAAATGTGTAGGTTGAAGGAGAGTTTTATAATAACTTAAAAACTAAAAACTGAATTTTCTGTCAGAATATTATTATGTCGATGTGTCAATCAACTGTCATAACTGAACCACCCTTAGATGTATCGACACTACACAAAGTCAAACGTTAAAATGCCCCGCCCCCAGCCACTGTTCAAAATCTTAACTCATTCCATATAAGGTCATTAACCCGGCGATATCAAAAGCTTTACTTCAGGCATACGAGAAAAAATGGCCGGCCTCCCTTACGCTGAATTTGAATTATTACATGATTTCTCCTGGCTATTACTAGGCTTGATCGAACTTAATAATTTTCATTTCCAAGTAATTGTTTTAGTTTATGCACAAACTTCAAAGTTGATTAAAATCAAGGCAATCAGAATTTGTTGTAAAACTCTAATTTTGAGTGCTTATGTTACTTTTAATTAAGGGAAAGTATATAAGAAAATATACAGTGCTAAATTGCGAAGGCTTATCCCAGTCTACTTAAAAACCTATTCCGACATACCCAAGCAAATATATTTGCTTAGAGCGATCTAATTGTTTTAGAATTACAGCTACAACAATAATGGCCGATTTTCTGAAAGAGAATATGGAAAGGCATCTCAACTTGAGAGAGAAAACGAAAACACAAAACCATAGTCATATATTATAGACCATATCAAGTTGTTACCTTAACTGCCAATACCTTTTTTTATGATTACTTGTTTTTCACTGAAAGCCACTTAAACTGAATTACTGCTAAGAACTATTACTAAGTTAAGTGTTTTTCGGGTAATTACAACATCAAATTTGTAAGTTGAAGGAGAGTTTTATAATAACCCCAAAACTAAAAACTGAATTTTCTGGCAGAATATTATTATGTGGATGTGTCAATGAGCTGTCATAACTGAGCCGCCCTTAGATGTACCGACCGAAGTCAAACGTTAATTAGCCCCGCCCTTAAATTTCCACTATTCAAAATCTTATTCCATATACCTTCGTGAACCCGAAGAGATCAAAAGCTTTACTTGAGGCTTGTGAGGAAAAATGGTCGGCCTTCTTTATGCTGAATTCGAATTATGGCATGCTTTCTCTTGACTATTACTTGCCTTGTAACAACTTAATATTTTTCATTTCAAAGTAATTGTTTTAGTTTATGTAAAAACTTTAAAGTTGTTTAAAATCAAGGCAATCATAATTTGTTGAAAAACCCTAATTTGGATTGCTTATGCAACCTTAAGAACCACAACATTTATGTTCGAGCCCAGTACGCTGCTTTAACTGCGCCAGCTGAAATCTCGCCTTGCATTTCAAAGGGTTTCGTTTTGTTTGTTTGTGCTTGATGGTACATACAGCCTCACATGGCTATTCCCACAATAACATTCAGTCTAAAGGGTTTCTATATAGGCAAGTGATTTTTTTAACTGTGACGTTATTATGCCTTGAAGAACGATTGTTCGGCTGACCTGGTTCCACTACCGACTTCCGGCAAACTTTCATACTGTATAAATATAGCTGCTAGACAGTCGAGGATCAATGAGATAAAACATTATAGCTGACCACATGAAGGAATTTCCTCAATTTGTACTACGCCACGGTTTTTGCTTATTTCCATCTCTTGTCTTAACGCTCCTATAGTCCGAGTGAACTGAGGACAACTGACGTTGTTTTAAAAATAGACCACAGGAGTCAAGATAGTAAAGGATTTGTAAACAATAAGCTGGACAAAAAATCGATAATAACATTGTTTAGTATAGGCGAACCTGTGGTACAAGCCATTGATTATACATGCATGTTCTCGGTCATAGTTTTAAAAAAAGAATAATAGCTATAATAATCAAGAATATTAAATATGAGTTACTTAACGCCTTAAAATAGCACGAATACTCCATACCTAATTGTAATAGCGGTTTGAGCAACATGTACTACGTCAATGCAAAACATGAGCTTGACCAATACGTGTCCTAACACACAAAGGGAGATAACCCACATTTGTCCTTTGGATTCGACAAAGCAATCATTTTTTTTTAAATATTGTACAGTGTGCATTTCATATCTTTACAGGTGTTCAATTTAGTACGCGTCCGATATATAATCAGGTTTTCTAAAGACAGCACTAGAAGCAGATTTAACAGAATGCACGCTTTAATTTCGATACATCGACGAGAAACTCAAAATATGTATAGCTTAAGAACAGGCGTTTCTTCGTATTTAACCAGACATTTACTTCAGCACCTAGCTATCTGATTCTTGAAGTCCTTGTTGTTTCCCCGTTTCTCGTCGACGTCATGATCTGTTTTGGAATACACGATGATACAAAAAAAGTAACTAATACCTACGAAAAAAAGTGCATACTCGTTGAAGTCGTTGTTGTTTTCCCTGCCTTGTCATTCAAATCACATGGTAAAAGATTTAATTGTGTTCTAGAATCGTTGTCATATGCTTGAGATGCGGAGTGTTTTGATAAAAAAACATTATATTTCATTTATCCGATGCAAAGACAGAAAACACGCTATTAATTGCTTCGTGTTATCCCCCTTGATATATCCAGTATGATAGAAGGCAAAATAAACCATTGAAAATCCCTACATGTATCTTGGTGCATGCGTACCCATTGACTGACGCTTCGTGTGCGGATATAAGAATAGAAAGTTGGCAAAAGGTGAGATTAGACTGGCTATAAAACGTCAACACTAATGGCTATGAACGCTGTGCAATGAACTTGTATAAAAAACAAACAATTTCCCCAGACACTTATAAAGAACGTTATTCGTATAGGCCGCACCTACTCACTTATCAATGGTAAGCACATGTCACCGGAAGTTCATTATGTTGTTAGAATACATGTACAAAACAGTCTCATTTATATTCCTAAAATAAAGCTGGAAGCCATAGCAATGTGGTTTGTCTGCACCTAAATTAACTAGTGTCTTTAAAACAAAACAAACAAAACTACTGTCTTTATCTAATTTTTGTTTGCTGTACAAGGAGGTAGAGCGTGCAGCTCCATGCAAAATAAAAAAAAATAAAAAGAATTGATCGTTTTTAATGAACTAATTTTTTCGAACAAAACAAATATTTGTTACGTCTTCGATTGTTTGCTACTACTCAGATGCGTTGCCATCCAAAATGATAAAGAACAGAAGCATATCTAACAATGAGCTAAATTATGAGAGCCAAACTAATCGAGAAGGTGTTTCTGTGAACGTTATATTGAGGAAGGTCAACCGTATCCAATAATCTTCCGGATGTACTCGACACAGGTCGCTGTGTGCACTCAGGCTGAACTTTACGGGTAGTTTGGTTAGAGCTCCCTATACCTTGGTGCTCTCTGGGCCAAGGGGCATCTTGAAGCCTATTTATCATTTAGTTTGTGTGATCTCTAAATGTAGTGCGTTGTCTAGTTTGTTGTCACTGTGGTAAAGAACAATACCGTTCACCCACTGGGTTTCAGGGGCAATATATGATTAAATCGAAGTTAATGACAGCGTAAAACCCCAATGAACCAACAAACCAACTTATAGTGTTCTGTCGGTGCTAACAGTTAACATACTTAACTCTTGTACAAAAATCCCTGAAGTGTGACAAGACCCTTATTTCACATCAGTGCTATTTTTTTACTTTAACATGATGTTCGGTTTATACACCATCCATATTACGATGGCGTCATGTCAGGTTTCTAGAAGCGATTGGTAACAACTATTTACGTAGTTTATGGAATTTAATAAACTAGCAATTAGTTTGAGTAGTATGGCAATGATTTTACTGAACCGCAGTGAACTGGACTCCGTCGAAGTCAGTCAAGACTTCATTACTATTTTTCAATCACTGAGAGCCCTGGAAATAAAATATTACCGAAACCAACACTAAATCAAAAATCATTCACAAAGCACAGTTTTCCGGATTTGTATATTTTTTTCCGATATATTATAAAAGTTTTCCATTTAATTAAACTTCACCAGTGTAGGTAAGATTTTATAGTAATTAGCATATAAACTCTCCCAGATTTCAACAAAGCTTAATATTGACCGTAATGGCAAGATATTTGTACTAAAGTCCATCGTCAACCGGCGACATTGGGCTTTTGTGTGGGAATGTTTTGATTTTGAGACCAAGAATCAGAAGAACATTTTTGTTTATATATTTAACGATCGGGTTATACAGACAGATACACAATTACATGGCGTACTTAAAGATTTCTAAACATTTGCTTTAATAATAACTGACAATAACTTGTCCGGGAGAACAACTATATATATTTTTACCAAGAGTAATCACACTGACACAGGTATATCGACTAATCAAAGCCAATAAATCATCTCATGTTCTAAATAAATTTTCAGAGACAAGTTTCTAGATAGACCTTAAACTCGAGTTGTTCTGGATAACCTAAAGGCGCCTCTCGAGAAAAGGCAATACATGTAACATGTGTATTGTGAAGATAAATATATGGCGAATATGTTACAAACATAGATATTTGGTATGGATGAAAATAAGCACAACCTGAAAAATGTAAAGTTTAGAGTTAGTAGTAAACCCCTGAGTTTACCAAATAAAGATGAGAACAGTTAAGGGTTATCTGATACAGAAGGGAGTTTGGTCTTAACCAAGGGGCCCTTGAGGGATTTGTTCGTCTTGTACGCTATGATAGATTTCTGTGATAGAGACTTAATCATTTTAGGTACAATGTTTTGATATTCCTTTATTAGGAGACTTGCAAACCTGGTACTAGGCTTGTCATATTGTAATACAAAATGAATAATGTCCACCCTGTTTGAATCCTATGAGCTTCACTCTCCAAGAGTTTCCTTTACTAGGTTATGACTTTATGTAGTTGTAAAACATACAATTATAGACAAACTTTAAGATTTATTCCTTGTTGACATTTGTTTTATCGCACATATAACTTTACACATACTGTAATTACAGCGTGTAGTAGGTAACATATAGAAGAGAATTATGAACAACAGTTTAAATAATTTGCAATTTGGCGGATTATTTTTTTTTGCTCCAGTGCAACTTAATTTCAAATTAACTTCAACTTATCTTTATTTACACTCCGGCCACATATCTGGCATAGGAGGAACAAGAGCAAAATTACATAAGTTGCATTGGCGAGTGGCCATAGTACATGAAACAACTGAAGCAAAATGTAAGTATCGAAACTTTTATAGTAACTAATTATATTTCGCCAACACAACTTAAAACAATTATGGCTTTCATTTTTCCAAGCTGTGTTTGTCTCAAATACAGAAATAGTCAAACACAAACCGCAGAAACTGTTAAAAAAAAAAGTAAATTGTGTATTGCAAATACATTCCATGCCAGTAGAGTAAACGGTATTTGATATACGAAACGTAAAATCTAGCCAAAAATTAGTTAACACTATCAAACTGTATATCTTCACCAAATATATTCTGTAACCAACTATCAGGTTTTCCACAACATATTTTAACGTTTGCAAATAATAGTTAATAACAGGTGTATATTTTCATCTTGTATAAAGAATCTGACCGTCATCCTTTTTTACCAGTCTTAAATAGGAAGAAAATTGTACACAAAATCCTATGTATAATTCTGTATAGAAAATGTCATAGTTTTGTATGTTTAGTAAGTGAGATAATTGTACTGATAGCTTTGCCTTGATTGTTACAAGAATTGATGTTTGTTCAAAAATTAAAACAGTCACATTAAAATCAAGGTTTGTCAATGGGTACAAAGCTTATACGGACCAGGATAAATACAGCAGTTATTTGAATTTAACATAAGGAGGGCTGGCTATATTTGCTCAGAATGACTTTGATCCAGCCGCGGTGGATGACCTTGTTTGTAACGAGCCAACATTTTGAACATTGTAAGGGATGTGGCTAACACGGTTGACTAGGAGTGACGTCGGTACATCAAAGTGTTTCTGAGCTGTGACAGCGGACTGACACATTTCCAATTAAAAATTCTGACGGAATTTTTGGTTTTTAGTTTTAGTTTTTGGAAAGCCTCTAACTTGTACTTCTTGAGAAAAAGATAAATTTTTCATGAGATTCATAACTTTTGGGTGCGTATGTTACTTTAAGGTCAGCCTATGTATTTTCCCTTCAAAATATCAGCCAATTTGTCAGGGCTTTTGTGTGAACAAATCATAAGATGTGCGGTGTGTCAGGATACTTTCTGAACCCTTATTTTGTTGTAACATAATTCTTTTTTCAAAAAAAGTAAGTTGTTTTTTTATATTAAACCCAAAGGTTAAATGTATTGTTTCTTTCCTATTAGTCACACTATACGCCACTGATTTTTAACAATTTATAATAGTAGCCTTAAGGGTGGTGCCTTTGTCGTAGCCCCTTAAACGACATCATTTATCCTACCAAAAAGATATCTAGGTTCAAATTGATCGCATCCTTACACTAGTCTCAGTACCGTTAATGTTGTCAGTTTTATGTGAAGGATATTTTGCATATTTTCGGTTACCAATGAGTTTAAGACATTATCAACAACGTCATCATAGAGGAATTCTAGGTTAGCAACGCTGTTCCGTAAAATACGCCCACTTTCTTGAAATGTCTTCACTATGAAAGAGGTTGTTTTGCCCTATATTGTTTCTCCAATATTTTATCCGTGTGCAAAGCTAAAGCACCAAATCAAAACAAGCTAAGCTAAAACTGGAGCGTTTCATTGAGAGTATTAAAAGCAGCAGATGGTCATGTAATTAAATCAAATCAATACCTCACCTGGACGCGATACATACAAATATATATTTATATATACGTATTGGCTGACTGTAATCATATATTTATTATGTGTATAGAAAACAAACGTGCATGTCTATATATACAGGGCCAACGTTATATACTATATTATACAAACATTATATTAAGATTTAATTTTTTATCGGCATACTTGCGTTACTGGTGCTAAATGTTTATCTTCTGCCTGGATAGGTTAAAATCATACATTTAAGTATACTAATAAAGTACACTGCACCAGTACGGTGAGGTTAGCTGTTGTACGCCGCCACTTTTAAAGCCCACGTCCGTTTGTTTGGCCAACGAAGTTAAAGATCATTTTAGCAATTTATACATTTTTTTAAACATGAAAGTATAATTATAGAGCTGGTAGTGGGGTGGGAGCCTCATATGCCCTGGTGCTTTTTGGATAATTCTTCCACACATTGGGCTGGCAGATCGTCATATTTGAGTTACACAACCTTAGGTATGGCGTAAAGCCCTACTCAAACAAACAAACAAACAATCATAATTGTACAGGAGAAAAGACCGGATTCATAAATATCCTCTCTTCCATTTCTATCCTCAAACTTGTGTTTATAACTTAAAATGACTTGTAATGAATCTCTTTTAACTATTGATCTGAAACAGAATATCGCTTATAAACACAAAGCTTACGTTTCAAAAAGGTAAAAATAAATCCATTCTGTTTAATATACCATTAGACGATTTTAAATGTTGACAGGCTGTCAACCGTGAATGTTTCATGTCAAAAAATAAACTCGTGCAATAGAGGGCCTAACAAATTGAATAATTTGCAAATCTCCATCATTTTGCTAACATTTTGCTAAATGTATAAAACAGCAGGTTAGGATGAGTAAACGGAGTAGCCACAGGTTAAATAGCTAGGATAAAAGAGCAGGTTATATACCTGGATAGATGCATTCAAGTGTTAGCAGAGATGCAGAGCTGTGTTTACAAGTCATTGGTGGTCACAGCAGGTATATTTCCTGTAAGTCACGGCATATTATGAGAGAGATTTCAGGAGATGCATTCCAGTTCCGGATACAGTCAAGTTTATATATATATAACATCACACATTAAATTAATAATGTGACAATTGTCCGTTCGGTAAAATTAATTAACCCAAAGCAAAAGAAATCTGATTCTGAAATTAAACTATTCAAAACGTATCGCCAGAGTTCCAAGGGTGTACCCGGAAGCCAAAGAGAAGCGAACGAGATTTATTTCAACATGACTGTTTCAATGTATGAAGACACTTCAAAAGCTGTTGCAATAAGCCAATCCCATTTGTCGAGAACTCTAATGTGTTTGCTGATGCAACTCTATACAGCTGAACTTAGCCCGACGACGATCTCAACATTTAAGGCAATTTAACGAAACTATACATAAATGGTGTTTCTTTATGATCAAGTTGTATACACCGGCGAAGGCTTTAATCAAAACAATTTGTACCAAAGGGGAAAAATGGGCAAGTAGACGAAGCCATTTAGAAAAAAAATAAACTGTATAGTCCAGCGACTAGATAAACCTTAAATATGTATGCCTTGAAAACAAATGCAAGCCAACCACGCTCCCGTTAAACGCAAATTGTCTGGCATACAGCCTGGAATAGCGCCTTCTGTTGGTAATTACAGGTAAATCAACCTAACTTTAGCGCGGCTAGCTGTTATGTATCAACAGCCGCTGTATAGGAGCGTACAATATTGTTCATAATTTATTGTACGCCTACATTCATAACCATTATTTATTTTATTTATTTTTTTGCGTTTTACCTAATTTAGATATACACATTTTTGTCCGATATATCCATTTTTTTATTTTATTTGAAAAGACGAACTAGATGCATTGAAACAAATTTATATATACGTGGGCACACTTTCACATATTGATAAACGATGTGTATTAATCGTCGACGGTATGGCTAGATGTTTGCTAACGGGACGTCTAGAACAACAAATAGCGTAGTCTAGTGTTTCAATAACACACGTTTCTCAAACAGGGAACGTGTTTATTTTGGACACTCTATTTTATTGTCAGGATACTGAATTACTGAATGACATCGATAACCAACGTTTTTTGGGCTAACATAATATTATTGTACGTTGGTCGACAAATATATAAAGACATTTATTTTCAAAATCGGATCACATCACTGGTATTTTCAGACCATTGTCACGATCGCGTATGGAAAAACCTTTTACTTTGAAATAAAAACATAATCAGAAAAACAAAATTATGTGTAAGAGGCTGCTCGTTCCACCATATTTTCCACCATACACCAGAAACAAAAAGTCACGACGTAGCCCTCTGGTTAAGAGTAGAATGTTTCCACATTATATTCATGCCGTCAAACTTAGCACTGGAGGAACATTGTCTATCCAACTGTGATAACACATTTGGCTGTGAGTTGCCGTCTTCTGTTGAAATACACCGCCGTCATATTAGTAAAATACCCTTGTGCACGTCGTTAAACACCAATCAATCAATCAATCAGTCATTACATAAGTAAAATGATATTGATTACATTAATAAATGCATACATAGTTTAGAAGAGTTTCAGTTATCACGTAATGCTGTTGTGATTTGAATTGCAGATCAATCTTCAGTGTACAATCGAAACTGTACATTTCTAGGATGAATTTATCATGCGAGTTGAGCGCAAGAAGGCCTCTTATCGGTTTACGAACCAGCAGCGACAAAACAAAGCTATCATATAAGTCTAACACTCTTAGATACAATCTAAAATACCAAGATAACCGAAAAACTTCATCCATTGCCATGGAATTTGTTTGGAGCCCATATCAAGGTCTGGACAATTGCGCCAAAACAACCTTCTACGGAATTGAATCTCTTAGAATATCGACGATACCTCAATGTCCACTTATATTGAGCGTCTGCATGTCCTCAGTAAAGAAACTTTCTTCGATCATCATTTATACACATACAGAATCATTAATAGTCCATCTGGTCAAATTGATCTGGCGACCCCAACTCATTGTATTTATTCGTTCCCACAGTTATTAATCCCCGTTTTCGTGAAGTTTTAGCACCCTGGCGATTACCTTACCTGATGAAATTTCTTATTTTGTTTTACGTCAAAAACATAATCTGTGTTCTTTGATGACATGGTCATTAGTGACATTGGGAAGCAAGGGAAGCGTATATAAGCAACTACAATATTTGATATAGGCCTTCTTTCTCATTACTTTCATTTTGCATCAGAAATTTTTTCACACATTTATGTTTTGTTACAGTTAATGTTCCAATGCCTCAAGTTAATACAAATATCAGCAGGACACTTCCTACGAAATGTAGCTCTACTTTCGCCTTTTTTGCCTTTCACTATTATCAGTGCGTATCATTGGCGAATGTGTTTATAGAGATTTGTCATTATGATAAACGAACAAAATATTAATTTATATAGATAATCCAACCCAGCTAAGCATTTCGTATTTTGCATTCAGGCATTAAAACAAGTGAATTTGAATCTGACTAAAAGGGAGAACACTTCACCAGAATAGTTAAGGGTCAATATACTTTATGCAGTATAAATCAATAAGTGTGAGGTCAATATCATCTAACGGAATATTGACTATCACTTTAGAACCTTCTGTCCACCCCAGAAGCAATTTGCCTTGATCGGTGGTTACTATTCTGGCTAATGGCCATGACTGCTCTTCATATACAGGGTCAAATTGTCAGAGGATGGTATCAATTTTAAAATGAAAGGTAAAACTAATGGATATTGAGATAAAGCCGGTACATGTAATCTATTCCGAGGGTTAAATTTATCCCGAACGCAACTTTATTGGCCCTTGTCATAAAGTATCGAATAGCGCCCCCATGTGGTAATCGCAGGTAAATCGGCCTTGTGGTAGCAGCGGCTTACTGGTCTGTACCAGCTGTTATGTATCAATAGCCTCTGTCTTGGAGCGTAAAATACTGTTGATACCTAAATTCATAACCCTTTCGCTTTTTTGCGTTTTACTTTATTAGATATACTCAATTCTGTGCAATATATCCATTTCTTTTATTTTATTTGAAAAGACGAGTTAGATGCATTGAAACAAATTTATATGTACGTGGGCACACTTTCACATAGTGATAAACGATGTGTATAAATCGTCGACGGTATGGCTAGATATTTGCTAACGGAACGTCTATAACACCAAATAGCGAGGTCTAGTGTTTCAATAACACACGCTTCTCAAACAGGGAATACCCTATTTTATTGTCAGGGTGTTGAATTACTGAATGACATCGATAACCAACGTTTTGTGGGCTAACATAATATTATTGTACGTTGGTCAACAAATATAGAAAGACATTTATTGCCAAAATCGACTCACATCGCTGGTATTTTGAGAACATTGTCACGATCCCGTATGGAAAAACATATCACTTTGAATTAAAAACATAATCAGACATCTTTGTTTACATGTAAGAGGCCGCTCTTTCCACCATATTTTCCACCATACACCGGAAACAAAAAGTCATGACATAAGTAAAATGCCAACTCAATAAATACATACATAGTTAAGAAGAATTTCGGTTACGAGGTAATGCAATTGTGCTTTGAATTGCAGAGCCATCTTCAGTTTACGGTCTAAGCTTTACGTTTACGATGAATTGCTCATGCGAGTAAATCTTGAGCAGGTCTCTTATCGACTTACGAACCAGCGGAGACAAAAGAAAGCTGTCAGATAAGTCTAACACTCTTAGATACAACCTAAAATACCAAGCAAACTGAAAAACTTCATCCATTGCCATGGAATTTGTTTGGAGCCCAGATCAAGGTCTGGTCAATTGCGCCAAAACTCACCTTCTACGGCATTGAATCTCTGGACGTAAACCTTAGAATATCGACTATAACTCACTGTCCACTTATATTGAGCGTCTGTAAGTCCTCAGTAAAGAAACTATCTTCGATCATCATTTATACACAGACAAAATCAATGATAGTCCATCTGGTCAAATTGGTCTGGCGACCCCAAGTCATTTTATTGATTTTTTCCAACAGTAATTAATCCCAGTTTTCGGGAAGTCTTTGCACCCTGGAGATTGCCATACAAGATGAAATTTCTAATTTTGTTATACGTCAAAAGCTCAATCTGTGTTCTTTAACACCTTTATGATGACATGGTCATTAGAGACATTTGAAGCAAGGTAAGCGTGTATAAGCAAATACAATACTATTAGTACACGCTTTCTGTTTCATTACCGCCATTTTGTTTCAGAGTATTTTTTTTATACATTTATGTTTTCTTTTCAGATAATGTTTTAATGCCTCAAGTTAATACAACGATACGTTGAACACTTCCTACGAAATATAGCCGTACTTTCGCCTTTTTTGTCTGTCGCTATTTTCAGTGCGTATCATTGGTAGTGTTAGAGATTTGTTATTATGATAGACGGCCAAAATATTAATTGATATAGATAATCCAACCAAGCTAAGCATTTCGTATTTGACATTCTGGCATTAAAATAAGTGAATTAGAATCTGACTTCAGGGGAGATAACACTTCACCAGTATAGTTGTTAAGGATCAATATACTTTATGCAGTGTAAATAAAAAAACGTGAAGTCAATACCATTTTATCGGAATATTGACTATTACTATAGACCATTCTAGCCATCATGGAAGCCTTGCACTATGAATGGTGTTTACTATTCTTGCTGATGGTCATGACTGTTCTAGATATACAGAGTCAAAAAGTCGGAGGAGGGTATCGGTTTTGAAATGAAAGGTAAAATTAATGGATATATTGATAAAGCCGGTACATATAGAGTATACCGAGTGGTAAATTATCCAGACTCGTGGACTCTATCAGAGGGTATCATATTTCAAGACTGATAGAAACAACAACAGGCATAGACACCGTGTTCACCACTGATCGGAAATTAAAAAATTACCCCCAGGCAACGGGGGAAAAAAACAGGAAACAACCACCCCAACCAAAAGGAACATTGTACCAGATAGAGTGTAGTTGCAAGGAGGAATACATAGGTGAAACATATAGACCTCTTCATGTAAGACTAAGAACACAAAACTTCAGTGGGGAAATTAGATGGAAAATCAGCCATAGCTGACCACATCAAGGAAAATCCTAATCGCACAATAAACTGGGAAGCCCCAAAAATAATTGTTAAAACCACAAAGACTTATAAAAAAGGAAACTACAGGAAGCCATATGCATCAAAATACTGAAACCCACACTCAACCGAGACAAAGGACTATTGATCCCAAATGCATATGATCCCTTAATCTAAGCCGATAATTGAATCGGCCACCAAGTGAGACAAACCCTAACCTATAAGCAACAATCTCTAGTGCACCAGCAGGAGTATGCCCTTACTTAATAGTAAAAACAGAAACCCTTTCTTGAAAACATATCTAAGTTTTGTTAAGTTTTTAAAGTTATTTATTGTTTTCTTTACATATTTATGCCAATGTTTGTTACTGTTGACCACTTGACTTGAAAACGGTGTTAGTATCTACATCGAAACGTTGTCCTTCAATTAACCAGAAGTTGATATCCATAAGAAATGACTTGTGTTAATTCTATCAAAGGTGTTCTTCATGGGAAACGTGGAGGATAGGACTATGGCATAAGTTTTCTATTGAAACAGTTCCCCGTATAGATTTTGACTATGGGTTTCTAAGCGGTCAGGTCTGTAAGCATCAACAATAAGAAAACTGGGTAAGGAGTAAGATACAATTCTTTAATTCTGGTTTCCTCAACGACTGTGTGCTATACAGGCCTACATATTATTGTATTTTCGATTGTGACGGAGTTAGAATGCTTACAGAAACAGGTATACAGTATACAGTTTTGAGTGTGATAAAAGGTAATACACTGAATCAATAGGTTGAGTCGGACACATTTTGATCGCCTCAACAAGGAGGTAGAACATATTGATAACTGGAACCTGCGCCGCGAAGCTGTTGTGAAAGGTTAACAAAATAGTTTAAGTATTTAATTTCTAAGTTTAACGTTATAGTGTAAGTTTTTGCCTAACGTTGCGTTTCGAGTAACATAGATTAAGACAAACGCCGAACAAGGAAGTGATGTTGGAAAAGATAATATAGTTCGGCTTCATTATACCATACTCAGATAAACATTTAACAAGAGTAGAAGAATGAACCGTACACTTTTGTATGGATAACAGCTTCTTAAGTCAGTAACAACGTACAGTAAAATTGTCATCCATAAAATGGCGTATTGTTCCTGGTCTGTTTTAACTACTAAATGGCTTTCGAAGAGTAAAAGGCTCTTCCAGTTATTCCAACCCTCAAATTCTGTAAATTTGTAATTTTGTTATTGCAAAAAGCGCGTCAAAAAATTGTTTAGAGTGAAAGTAAGTTAAAACAAGAAAACCTGGGGGTTGCCAAACTTTTACTCGATGAAGTTCTTTAAAAAAAACCTGTCTAAACGAAGGGCTCAGTACGTTAATTGGAGAACAAATATTGTATACATTAATGGCCAATTAGCTGCTTATACACGACTAAGTACAGGATATGAAATGAACCACGGCCGGGCGACAGTATTCAATAAACAAGAGGCTGCTTGTGAAAATGACTTAAAACTGCTTAGCTGGGATGTGGAAGGGTTAAATGAATAATAGTTCATTTTGTGAAATGTACATTACTTATTGATTGGTTGGTGTTATATTCGCCAGAAAGTTTAACTCATTTAAACAGAATTTTAAAAAGACAAAACGGGCAAGTATAAAGTCTGTGAGGATTTATTTTATCCATGCGTTGACCGAAACACACATAGCAAGTTTACCAATGAATTTTAGTAAAACTAAACTTTCATAACAATCGATTCAATCTCAACATATACATGTATGCAGAGACGAAAAGAGATATATACATATTTAGCTAGAGAAATGCCTACGCACATACATACAAACACACACACATGCAATCACAAATCATGACACATATTGTTTAATATATAAAGGGAAAATATTTTCATTTCATGGTTTATTATTTATTTTACTGATTTTAACACAGAATAACTACCTGCCTTACCCGGTAGAGCGTTTTGTCAACTATAAACCTAAATAAGTTTTAAATATAATTATACGCATTGAAAACCCCCGCAGACGCAAATTCAAAAGAAACCCACAACAAATCTATTCTCCTTACCATACAACGAAAGGCTCCGAGCCAACTGGTATTTCTGAATGGTAATCAACCTTAATTATAATCATATTCTGAGTTCGTGGAAGGTCGAGAGGTACATAAATTGAAGAAAATGGTTAAGTATAACGTTTTAACAGAGACGTACAGGTCAACGCGATCTGTGACACCCGGATGTTAAAGTGTACTCGTTTAAAAACAGTGTATCTGATCGTTGGTTCCTGATATTCAAGATGTTATCCTTTAATTTCTATGGCATCGGTGTTTTCCTACAATATATACACAATCACATTAAGTAATAGCACTGCAAGAGTTAGCTCTGTTGAACAGATTATATTCCTCCTGTGCTACATTTAACAGCATGAATGTGAAGTCTAAACATATTGGCGATATAGCTTGGATTTATCGGCAACGACCATTTCAAATCAGTTGTTATTGTCTCGTATACGGTTAGATTAGAGTGTGAAGAGCGATGCACGCAATTTCTAGTCCCTAAATCTTGTTTTTGGCAAATGGTTCAATCCGTTATGGCTAGCCGTTTTATCACTCCTCTCCTTATTTGACATATGTACAATTCTTTTTAACATATGTTGAATTCTTTTCCACATAT
>JAVFBZ010007694.1:0-12219 GCA_032466195.1 Katharina tunicata
ATAATCGCCTTGCCTAGTAGTGAGGAACTTTTGATCCTCTAAAGACAGGATTATTTCGTTGAATTTCGTCCTGTTTTTCCGGCTAAATAGGATTATCTATTGTTTTATAATGGTCACGATTACTCAACTGGCGCTCTGCTTCATTTATGTAATCCTTTCTTGTCATTATAACTGTAGCAGACCCTTTATCAGCTGGTTTATATATATTTTTGTCAAGAGTAATCACACATATAGATATATCTTTATTTGCCTCCTTTACAGGAGAAAAATATACATAAGCATATTAATTACTGTGTAGAGAGAAATATCACTTACATATCATAATTTAAAAGAACAACAACATAAAATGATAATGAAAATTTACACAATCAATTTTAACTAATAATACAATTAGGATGTTAACTATGATTCATCTGAGATACGCAAGTAAGTTCCTGTAATCATACATGCGTCCGATTACTGAACAAGCATGAATACGTACTAACTCTATGTCTGATAGTGGATAGTGCATGCCTAGGAAGATAACTAAAAGTATGTCTGTATCGAAACGTTGTGTTTTATCATATAAAAGAAAAGATTATCCATAAACAATAGTTGTTGTTTATCATGATATCCCGCTCCTAAATGTCGTTCAAATCTTATAATTAATATATACATAAAAATACATGTATGGACTGTAACTACTCGTTGTAGTAAATAATAATTGATGCTTGCGTTATCTATCTTTTCTGCTAAAGTTGGATACTGATTGTCTTAAAGACCTGTGCTTGTAAGTACTGACCACATGTGCTGAAATTCAACACGTTGTAATCTTTACTCGCGGAATATTATCAACAGATGTTCTCCCAACGCGTTGATGTCATTTTCAGAACTGAGTCACCGTGTTCAGTACGAAACCGTTAGACAATTTAAGCGGTTAGCCCAATATAAGCCCTAGACAATACTGATTCTCACTGAAATAGTGAGGGATGTTCCATCACTGCTGGTCACGCCTAAACTCAGTTGGCTGCGCATCGTAATTTTAAACCCCTTTGACGATTCGCACAGTTTTCATCCTGCCTGTGAAACCTTATTGTACTTCCACACGGCGCGATTTGTTGTAAACCTTTGGGAATTCCCCTTGTTTTTATCGCTTTATTGTTTTTATTTGTCGGTATCGACCAATCAAACGGCTGACAATTTGGGGGAATCCCCTGGAGTCGTTACAACAAATCGCATCATGTAAGGCCGTAGATTGGCGAAGCCTTTTAAACGTCAACCCTCCGAAGGACCACATTCAACTTGAGTCTATCAAACATTGAAAGGAATGTTAGACGTGAGAGCGTCGAACCCTACAGAGACGTAGGAAAACATGGTGTAAGGCTGGGGTAAGGCATGCACCTTCCTGGAACGATAATATCTCATTTTCCATACTATAGTTTTAATATAAAGCATTAAAAACCAACATAAAAAGCAGTGCGTTTTAATGACACGTTTCCTTGAAAGACAAATATCGATGAATTGATAAATGAAAACAATTTGCTCTAGAGTGTTAAATTCTGTTTTAACAAGTGTGAAAAAACGCGATCTTTAGAAAATTTACACGTTTATTTTTAAGGAACACGCAAGCAATGAATGTGAGATCGGATCTGAGTTTCTAACACGTTTTTTCGTGTTTGCGATCAATGCCGTAAATCGGTTCACCCTTATTAGTATAATGTTGCGAGCAGTCTCCGTATAGGATCATGGGTCGTGATTTCTCGCTTTCATCTCATTGGCGCGACCTTTAGGACGTGTCAGTACATTTAACCAAACTATGAGGGGCGAAATAGACCATTTTACGCTGGTGTTGCGGAACAAACACGGAATTTGTTTAAGGATTATTTTCCTAATGATATTGTATGGTGTTAACTCCTTCAAACATATCTATCATCTCTGTCTATTGAGAGTTGGAGTTCAGCACGGTGCCAAACATGACACACCGGCGTCACCGCTGTTGATTGCTTTAATTTTAGACAGCCACTCTGTATCCACTCGGTTCGACTAATTATTAAAACACCAAAAAGAACCAAACACATATAAACACAAATTGCACACCGATACGCACCTTGGCTCTGTTGGATGAGCGTTGGACTGCTGAGTCCCCTTCAAAGAACCTGTTATCAGTTCGAATCCTCTGGTAGATATAAGGTATGAAAGGAAAGATTTCAGGTTGATGCAGAGATCGCGAAATGCATGGCTTTTACAAGGTTTCTTCCCGATTTTTCCACCACACACAGGTAAAGCAGAGTGGCCATGTAAGTAAAATAACCATGTAATGTCATTGTGTTACACTCAAATTAAATGATTAAGAAATCAAATTGCCCACTTGCATCGATAATGGTGTATAATACTCTTTGGTACACAAAGGTCCGAAGCTCTCTAATTAACCTAATTTATTTGAACATGTTACATCACCCACGCAACACTAACAATTGCGCAAATGTAACCGAGCTGGTTGAGTAACCGGAAATCATTCTTAATCTTGTTGGATTTTAAGCGAAAGAAGGCGTAGTGTGACATGCTTTCCTAACTAGGTGCCATGGCTTGGTACATTGTGTACGGCTCGGCTACAGATGTTCCACTTATACAGTCAGTCCTATCAGTAAAATAAGTTTAAGTATGAACTAAAACACCTTTCAATCTTATGTCGTAGTTTTTAAGAGGTCAGGAGAAAAACTGTTTACGGATTCGAAACACGAAATAAGCCAATCGGAACTACTAGATATTCTTTTATTAAATTATCTTGAGTTGTTACAATTTAAGGAACTTAAACTCCTTCAGTGTGATCAATTTTATTTGATTGTCGAATAGGATCATGTCTGCTAGGAGAACTCAGAGGCAGCAATTCTGACAAATAAATAACGCTATTTGGATAAAGAATTTCTGTGGCTTTTAGAAGGTATTGTTTGAAAACTATTACAAAATTGAGTTTCGATTTGACCTATCGAAGCTGTTTCTGTTTGCGGTGACTTGTAATGCAATCAAGCCATGGACACGTACGTCGCTGAATCACAATCCAAAATGGACTGTTTTCTGAGCCAAATTTCGAGTATATCTGATATTGTGCAGTGAAGTTGTAAAATAAAAAATGCAGATCAATGAATTTATGGACATTTTGGGTTAAAGTAGTACTGTAGTCGTCAGAATTCTAGTAGATTTTTTTTATAAAACGTCATGAAAACCCCGGGTGTCTCTGTGACAACTCCAATGGGGGGAATTTATATAAAATAGAGAAACCACAGAGAGCATCACGAATCGTCAGCGTCAGTGTTTTGTGAAAATATATAATCTTCTTCGCGAGGCCACGCTGTGGCTTAGTCGGTTGAGTATGGACTTCTAAATCTCCTTCCCTATACTGGCTAAGGGTTCGAATACTCATGGCGGCCTTAGGTGTATAACGGGTGTTATCCGGTGGCCGCTGAGATCGCGGTTTTTTTGTAACGAGTTTTCTTCTTGATTTTCCAGCATACAGGGACAACTAAGTCGTCATATAAGTGAAATAACCTTAAGTGCGAGTTTAAATATCAATCAAATAAATGCAGGAATTCTTCTTCCTCACTGGCTAACAGTCGGAGTTTAATGGGCCTGACATTTGGCAAATTATTTTCCTAGGCACATCAAGACAAAGGTTGGCCCACAAACCCGCCATTGTCTTCCCGACGAAGACTTAAATATTTTATATTTAATAAGCAGTGGAAACAAACTATATTTTTTTTTAACATATGGCGTCTAATGCTGGTAAATACAGCTAAATATCGCGGATTAAACATGCGAAATTCGAAACACTATATCCTTCGTTAAACGGTTTTCAGATCTTGATTGCCTATGCAGCCCCACGGACCAAAATAATTGCCATATTTTCATCCATGCACTATTTACTGACACAAGGGATTTAATTACAAAGATAACTGTGTGAATATGATGGATAACATACTCTATACTTTACCAGCTTTATTGGTTCCGTTTTAACCTAAGGCGGAAGAAGCGGTTCTATTTTTGAATTTCAAAATCTGTTTATCGTTTTCTTTTTTAGTTCTGGCCCTCAAGAGACTTAAAATTGTCGTAATGTATGATAAGTACTAAAAATACAACATCCTGAACGAAATAGTTTTAGAATGTTTTTTTTGACATGGAGAGGAAATATTGTTTAGCCTTGTGGTAAAACCTATTGTTTGTTGTCAGAGTTATCATGTCAGGATTTTACGCTACAGTTAAAGTATTTCAGTTTCGACATTTGTTGAAAGAAATGAGTTAGATCATCAACGCTTCAAGAAAGATACGAATTTGATTGTCTGCAATGCCAAGAATTATATATCATTTAATCATATGTGTATAGACACACGGCTTAATTTGTTAAATAAAATGTGAATTGTTTTCTAAGATATATAGACCGTCCTAATGTAAAGGTACGAGTGAATAGAGCTATGCATTAATGTATGAGTGTGGACACACGTATTTGTGATAAAGTCTGTGGACACAAGAACAGTAAGAATAAATTGTCGAGTCCCTGTACACATTACGGGCTATACGTAAAAGTTTGAATTAAATTTAAATTTGTTAATTTTTGAAAGTCTGCTTAGGTAAAAAGAGAATTTTAGAAATCAGAAACAATGTTTTATCGATTTTTTTATTAGATTTCCCATTACGAGTTCTCTGATCTTACGCATGACGTTTAGTCATAATTTTGTCTCCAGGCAATTATAATAGCCTTGTTTTCCAGTATTTGCTTCAACGATGGCTTATATGGCCGATGTATATTGTAAAAAAAATCAACCCCAAACATATAACCTTTATTGTAGAAGAAATAGTTTGTGATAAATATTGTGATAATAGCGTATATTGTAATTTGATCCCTCTGACCTATTATTGGTTAGTTACGTGTATGCTGAAGGGAGAACAAACTGCTTAATTCATTATTTGCTTTTATTGGTTTTAAATCCAAACTATGTTCTCTTAATGGACTATCTCATATAGAGCAAGATTTCCATTTCCAATTATTCGGTTAGACGAGGAAGGTAGGGACGTAAGGTGTGAGTTGTTTTGGAAAGTATTTATTGAAGAAATTTGTTGGTGAAGAGGACATGGGTGTGTGTTTTCGAGAACCTACCTTTTCGTCCTTCCTTCTCTCTTTATACTGTGTGCTACAACACATCCGGTATATATAAATACTCATGAGCCGAGTCCTTGTGAATAGAAAGCCATTTCAAACGGAAGCTATGTTGGAAAGATAATATTCCTCCAGTGCTATGGCACCATGAATATAACTCCAAACACACTGACCTTAGCCAACGGGCAACTATGTTTGAAAGTCCTTTTACTAAAGTCAATGGAGAATAATGTGGTATCCAAGCAATTAGTTTACTACTGCCAAGAGATTTGAAACAAAACGCTTTAAACAAAAGGCTCCCCGGGGGACTTATTTGAATGGGAAGTTTTGTCATTAACGGTTCACTTAAGGTAACATTAAGTGCGGGTAAAAAAGCTTTTGTTTTATGAAACAACGATAATTACAAACAAATGACCAAGATGGATTGACAACTTCTTGCCTTGATTAATCATGTTTTTGTAATTTACCCAGCTTCTAAATGCCACTCAAACAAGATATATTAATAAGCCACGTTTCGGCCTAGATACTAAGGCCGTTTCATTGCTTGAAAATGGTCTAATCATCTAGAACGAAACGTCGCAGAAGTTGTCAATCTAACTTTGTCATGTTTTTGTCATGTACCCAACTTCTTAATGCCACTTAAACAAGAAACGTGTTCAGGTTAGCTGCTAAGACTGTTGTATTGCTTGAAAACGGGCTAAGTATCTAGGACGAAACGTCGTGTATTAATTAATATACCCAGAAGTTGTCAATCTATCTTTGTCATGTTTTTGTTATTTACCCAACTTCTTAATGCCACTTAAATAAGAAACGTGTTTAGGATAGCTGTTATATGATCTTGATGCTGCTCTAAAACAAGTGCTAAAACAAGTCATAAATAATCCGGACTGTGCGTGAGAAATCTACGTTCTTATATTTCACTTTTCAATTAATCCTAGCCATTAGTTTGCTGAAACACAGGTGTTCCCAATTCAGAAATAGGTCAGATGACAATGAGTAATGGCTTAAAAGGACTGAATTCACCTAATCGAAGGTTCTACGCCTGGAAATTTGACCCATTAAAATTAATGTTTTCTGTGAACCTAGATGGTTTGGCAATGCGAAAAAGACACAGGGCCGAGATTATAAGCAAATGAGTAGTTGGGCTCTCTGCTAAAACCCTTGAGTTCGTACACCAATGATGAGTTGTGCTCCAGCTTCGAGGGTATAAAACGCTTTGAGCACCCATTCTGCTGAGTACGAGATTTTGTGTAACTCTTCGTTCTAGGAGGTACAAAAGCGTGACACTATTTTTGTCGGCTGCTTCGAAAGTATTTTGCTTGTCGTTGATATAAAGCTTGGCTCAATATTAAACGCTGATTTTCAAAATCGAATCGAAAAGGAAATGTTTAAAGTTCTGTGAGGTTGGCTATATAGGGTTTTGGAATAGACATTTAACACAAACATAAAATAAAGAAGGGATTGTTTTTTGTATCGAGGATAATATTTAGTTATAAATGTAACATTATGTGGAACATTATAGAAGAACAGAAAAACGGGAACAGATAAATAGCCAGTCTTTTCAGAATGATCGATTCGATTTTGGGGTTCAGCTAAATGGCTGGGAACCGAGAAGAATTGCAAGTCGAAGACGGGCAATCAAGAATTAGCGGAGAGTAAGATATCAGAATTGTGTAAAAATGGTCTCTCTTTCAACGGAGTTTCCCTGTGGAATAGCCTATCGTTAAACCTAAAATCTTGTCATTCTCTACAATGTTTTAAAGATAATTTTTACAAACATCTTTTACACTGTTTATAATACATTCATTTTTTTTTTTTTTTTTTTTTTTACAGAACATATAGACATCAATGTCATATCTTTATTAATTTATACCTTTATATATATTTTTTTATAAATTTTAGAGAAACATATTCACTAATTTATAAAAATCGTTCCTATCATGTAAATTTGTTTCGCTCCTATATGGAAGATCAACCTTGCTGGTTGAATATGTTGCAAAGATAAAGATTAATATTATTATTATATTATTATTATATTATTATTATCATCACTCGAAGTAGAGGGTCGCTAAATGGCAATGACGTAGCGAATGGAACTCGAACTGCGAAGAATCAAATTACACCGATAAACTAACAATAATCTATATACAATATTGCTGGTTAAATTGGGTTAAAATGGCAGATGCACTTGTTCTGATTCTGTTTCAAAATGAGAAATTAGTTTGTACTGGCGTGGGAAAATCTATCTTACGTAAATTGGTATTTTTCAGAGCAAATGCGTCAAGGCTTTGTTTAACAGAATTTCTTACGATTTTCATTTAATATTTTGTTTAAATCGGCTGTATTTAAAGTTACCTAATTTGTGATTTTATTTATTCTGTTTTATTTATAGTTATTGCTAAAGCAACTATTAACTTAGCACTCTACCTTTTAAATTGCGAGCTACTGTTGAAATTTATCTTTCATTTGTACAATTATTTTTTTATCCGGTTTGAAATTACTTCACAGTGCAAATCGGAGAGACTTTGAGTATATAGTGCTGTTTATACTGCATCAAGGTTTGAGTATATAGTGCTGTTTAGACTGCATCAAGGTTTGAGTATATAGTGCTGCTTATACTGCATCAAGGTTTGAGTATATAGGTAAATAATGGTAGATATTATCTTTACCTATCTCCACAGCCACCTGTGTTCAGTTTAAGGAGAACTGGACGTTTGGTTTGTATGGCTGACTGAGCGCTCTACCTAAACACATTTATCAGAGTAATTTAGTCAATGCTACAGGAGATAAAACCTCTCACAACATACCCTAATGGTCCTGTCGAGGCTATAACTACTGTCGCGGAAATAACGTCTACAGCCCCCTGATAGTGGCGCACGTAATGGCCATGGCTTATCGAATGGAACGAGAACATCGACAAATCACATTGAACGGATCAACAGATAATGATTTGGAGAGAATTTGTTATATATCATCTCACAAAGTAGCTGCACGCAAAATTGTCTTGGTTAAGCGAATTTGACGTTAACCGCAAACTTATTTTTCACATTTGTTTACAAACATTGGTGTATACAGTTAGAATAACATAAGATTTTATGGATGACCAAATCTGATATATTTCCGGAAAATCCATTAAATCTTATCTTATTCAATGCGTATTCCAATGTATATTCTAATTATTTAAATTGATGTTATTTTAAGTGTCCCGACTTGTAATGCCCCTAAAAGAAGAAAATATATTTTTGCTGGAGTAATTGGATTTAGGACGCAGCTGCGCAAAGTAAGGTCTTGTTTCAGAATGGTCCATTAATTTCGCCTGATTTGTGTTTCTTGGTTTCTCCGATGATCGGGACAAATTCACCGTCGGTTGTTTAATGGAATCTGCCAAGCATAAAATGGTCAAGGCTTCCCTAGGTGTTTGATTCAATAAAATCTTTCGCTATAGAAGTGTTGTATAGCAGTTAAAATAAAGAAAGGCAACCCTCTTGACTGGAATCTTTTATTTGTTACCAGAAATGGTTGAGGTTAGAAAAATTCGGCCCGTGTATCGCTTTATTACGGAACCGTGTAAGGAACATCGACAAAAAAAAAATTGGTCCAATCTGATGTCCCTTCCACGTTTCCGCACCATGTTATTTTAAATGAGTAAAAAAAAAATTGTTTTCATATGGGGTCATTTTTTTTTTTCAATGTCCCTTCCACGGTTCCGTACTTTATTGCTTTACATTTAATACCATTTTTTTTTTCGATATTCAGCTACTTCACAGTAAGCAGTGTGAACACGTTTGAATTCAAATATATGTAGCTTAAGATGTTTGTTTCGGAACTCATAGTTACCCATTGTACAGTAAGTTCAAAGTACATCCTGAGAATTCTTTTGGTATGTAGATGGTCCTAGTTAGTAAATTGATGAAGTATAGTAGAAACTATTGAAGATTATCTTAAGTTCTATTCACAGCCACCTGCGTTCCATTTAAAGGGGAAGTAAAAAAGACAAAAACAAAGTCATGCTCAAATTATTGACCATAGAAAGGTATCAATGAAACTGGCATTACATTTTTTTGCAGAATTCGTCGTTTTCCTTTGAAAGACACTTTGATTAAAATACCAAATTATAATGTATGGTGAACTTTTTGGGCCACATTTTCTGTAGTGATATTTTCACCAGAGTAACTATATATTGTGGTGTTGTACATTATAATTAGCTTAGTTCTGTACATTTGTACGGTTTCTCTTTCACTTGGGTAAAATTTTGATTAATTTTTGATTATTATTATCTTAAAAAAATAAATAACTAAACAGAACGTGGCATAGAAAGTCCACCATACATTTTACCTTGGTATTTCAAGTCAAGTGTCTTTCAGAGAGGAAAATGATGAATTCCACCCAAAAATTTAATGGCAGTTTTATCAACACCTTGGTATGGTCTAAAATTTGAACATGACTTTTGTTTTTGTTGTGTATGTTTTCTTCCCCTTTAAGTAGCATCGAAGGTTTGGTTTCTGCTGACTCAGAGTGTTTTGGTCAATCCCATGGTCATAAAACTCCCACCCATATAGCCCTAATGGCAATAGCAAAATGGAAATAAAATGTGCAGCACGTAATGGCCATGGCTTGGCGAATGGAACGACAACTGCAGGAATCACAGTGCACTGAAGACAAAATAGTGATTTATAGGACTTACGTTTTATACCAGTGCTTAATGAACATACAAGCGAACTAACCAGATCAATTCGTTTAAAGCTTATATTGTCTTCAATAAGTAGCTCACGCTTTCCTCGCGACTTGAATAATATTGATTTGATCTCCTTTAGAACCTCGTGAAATGCTAATACGTGTATTATGTACCAGCGATAAACCAATCAAATCTTCCGTATCTAAAGCTAGAATATATAAAAGCTAGTATATATGATATCACAAAGGAATGTTTTTATCACTTTGAAATATTAAATAAATTAACCTTATTTTAACATGGCTATCCAATAATTCTTAACGAAATGCAAATTAACTAGTGAGTAGGAATGGAAGACTGATCTTCAGTTGAAGAAAGGACTTAACTTCTTTGTTCAGAAATAAACAGGGTCGCTTCCCCCATCCTAGTTATTGGTAGCGGTCGAACACAACTACTGCTATTTTGGATCAGAGCTTCTAAAACGTTTTTCATGTTTATGATCAATGCCGTAAATAGGCTCTGTGTTAGTGTAAAGTTGTTAACAGTTTCCGTAAGTGATGATGGCGGACGTTTTTGCACTGGCATTACATTGGCGCAACCCTTTCTGGGCTGTTGTACATTAAACTAAATTATGATGGTCGAAACGCGTGAGTTTCTCTTGTGTTAAAAAGATAAATGTTTACGTTAGTTTTGCTGATCAAACAAGGATATTCGTTGAGGATTAGTTTGTGTTTGATGTTTAGCCATGTTAACACTCTGACGCAGAATTATAGTTCATTTAGTGAGTGTTGTGGTTTGGGACGATGCCAAGATTGAATCACCCTTTTTAATTCCATCAGTTTGATAGCGGCACTCATCTTGACTCGTTGTTAAAAGGTGTAGTGTGGAATATTAATTTCGAAAAGAAAAAAGGGGAAACTTATACATCGGTGTATCAGAAATGGGTTAGAAATAACATTTGATACACCAGCCACTTAGCAATCTTAATGAAATTAATGAAATTTAATACTTAATAATTTAAATATTTTATAACAGTAATACCCAGCTTAAAAGGGATTGTAACGGAATGTCAAATAACGAGTTCGTCAATCACAACTGCTCATTATTATAAGATTATTTTAGTTTGAGGGTTTACCATGTAAGTAGCTTAAACTGCTTTGACGATTGTATTATGAACATGTCTATTCGGAGACATCAAAGGGAGAACAACTCTGACAATTGTATACAATTTATTTGGATAATTATTTAGTGAAGATTGGATTTTATTGTGACCTTTTAGGATCTATTGGTAGAATAGGTTATCCGAATTGAATTTTCATATAACCTATTGCCAATTTTTTTGTTCGATAAGAAATGTTATCTAAACAAGCCATGATCATCAACGTCACTTGATCAAAACGTGGGAAATGAAATGCTTCATAGCCACATTTCGGTAAATCAGTGATTGTGAAGTGAATTTTTATTAAATACTTTTGAGAAACATAACGGAATAAATTCTGACAACCTTTCATTTGCCCGAAAATGGATCGATGTCGACACAATACATATCACGTCGAGGGTTCTTGACGATAAAAGAAAAAGGTAGAAAATAACTTTGTGATCAATGCCGTAAATAGGCTCTGTGTAAGTGTAAAGTTGTTAACAGTTTGCGTAAGTGATGATGGCGGACGTTTTTGCACTGGCATTACATTGGCGCGACCATTTCTGAGCTGTTGTGCATTTAACTAAATTATGATGGTCAAAACGCGTGAGTTTCTCTTATGTTAAAGAGATAAATGTTTACGTTAGTTTTGCTGATCAAACAAGGATATTCGTTGGGGATTAGTTTGTGTTTGATGTTTAGCCATGTTAACACTCTGACGCAGAATTATAGTTCATTTAGTGAGTGTTGTGGTTTGGGACGATGCCAAGATTGAATCACCCCTTTTAATTCCATCAGTTTGATAGCGCCTCTCTTCTTGACTCGTTCTTAAAAGGTTTAGTGTGGAATATTAATTTCGAAAAGAAAAAAAGGACAACTTATACATCGGTGTATCAGAAATGGGTTAGAAATAACATTTGATACACAGGCCACTTAGCAATCTAAATTAAATTAATTAAATTTAATACTTAATAATTTTATTATTTAATAACAGTAATGCTCAGATTTAAAGAGATTGTAACGGAAAGTCATATAACGAGTTCGTCAATCACAACTATTAATTATTATAAGATTACTTTTGCTGGAGGGTTTGCCACGTAAGGAGCTTAAACTGCTTTAACGATTGTATTATGAACATGTCTATTCGGAGACACCAAAGGGACTGCAATCCTGGCAATTGTGTACAATTTATTTGGATAAATAATTAGTGAAGAATGGATTTTATTGTGACCTTTTAGGATCTATTGATGGAATAGTTTATCCGAATTGAATTTTCAT
>JAVFBZ010007727.1:0-12216 GCA_032466195.1 Katharina tunicata
TGACTTTCTTCACCTGGTGCGCTTACACACCAATGAGTGAAATAACCTTGAGTTTGACGTAAAACCCAATTTAAGCACGGTTCGGAAAGTGCATTGACATCTGATCTACGTTTGAAGACTTTTTTTTAGCTCAATTTCTACCAATTGTTTATTTTATTATCCGATGTAAGATCAATAGGACAATCAACCACAATTGAAAATCATTGGCCTGCTTTAATGTGGGAGGAAAACTGGGTAGAACCCTGAAAACCCAGGACCTTAGGCTGATGGGCAACAAAACAGCCCAGATACAGTTCGTGTGAGTGGACTGTGGATGAAATCAGTGGTGAGGTGCTCTATGGACACTCCACAAGCGTTCGCTCTAGACAAACTCCGCCACTGAGGATCCGATGCAAGATCTGGATATAAGTGAAATAACCTGCTGTGTAACTCAAAACAGTACGTAAATAAATAAATGATTTTAATTTTGGAAACCTGAACTTCTCTAGGCTAGAGACATCATCACAAAGAAAATAAAAAGACAACGTGAAAAAAAGCCATTTGAAGGGCTCCTAGTTTTCTAGTCCAGTAGCTATGAAATTGATTATTTATGGAGTTCTTCACCAATTTGATGTTTTGCCAGGAAATGATAAGGGATAGATTAATAGAACTAGCAGACATTTTTTCATGGTCATTATACAGATATTTTATATTCCTGTCAAGTCTTCTTGGACAAGAGATAAAGAGAGATAACAAAATTATTCATGATAAAGTTATTCATGATAGAATCAGACAATTTGGATCCATTCCAGACATATGTGTATGCCCTTCTCCACCATGCGCCTCCTGGGCTCTGGTGCTCTCTGGTACTCTCTGAGCTAAGAGGCATCAAGAAGCTGCGTTGTTGTGGTGACCTGTTTCTCGCCCTGTAAATGTAATGTGATGTCTATGTTCTAAGATGCTGGCAATGCTTAGCGCGGTTTCCTTCACCAATTGGGATGGAACACTGTCATATAAGTGAAATAACCTTTAGTATGTTGAAAACGCAAATCAATCAACCTGTCAATGCATAAAAACATTGTAGGTATCCATTTGTATGGTCCCATATCAAGCCAATTCCATGGCAGATTCTAAGGTTGTCCGCCTCTTAAACCATTTATACTGATTTAAACATTAAACTGAACACCCAACAGATATATAATATAAACAATTTTGTAGTTTCTCATAAAGATGTACTCCCTTCGTAATAGCCTCACTAACTCTCCTGATCCTCTGAATGTTTGTAGCTACATGTACACCCGGCGGCACATAAACGTTTATAGCCAAGAGAGATAAAGACTGAGGAAAATCAATAGTGTTTTTGAGTGCTATAGCCTATAGATGTGCTTAAATTGGCAATCCAGAGTTAGATATATATGCAGTATATTAGTATATATAATGTAGTAATCTGTTAGAACTGCACATTAACATGTATGGGCAACTTGGCCGATTAAACTGAATGAGTTTCTAGATTGGTGTCTTCTAAGCGTCATGCGTCAATATTATTCACATTATTATTTATACTGAATGTTCTAAACACTTAACTAATTATATTCTTTTAAGTGAATGTATTAACTAGTATGAAAATGTATGTGGTATTTTGTATTTTGTATTTTGTAATTTTCTTTTAATGTTGAGGAGATCACATAGTGACCTTGTGGCTGTGGGCTATCCTTGTTAAAGAAATAAAGAATTAAATTAAATTAAATAGAACAGAGCAATTTTCATTTGTGTTTAGAGTTCTTATTTATGCTGCCCTCTGGCGAAGGGCAATAGGGTTTGAGCTTACATGTATATCATTTAATGGTAACATTTCATTTCGGGTGGTTTCCATTACCCATTGGGCCGACTTCTGTCTTGTGGGTGAAATAACCTTAAGTATACATGTAGCTTCAAAAAATCAAAATTATATGAATGTAATGTATAAGTTTCATCTTTGACTGACATTTAGAAGTTTATTGTAGCATGAATGAATTGCCATGAGTGCTAGGGCCTTGATTTTTATTTTATTGTACACACCTGGAAAATAAATATATAAACTAACCTTAAAGGTAATATACTGCAGAATTTTGGTATGAAGCTTTATCATTGGGTTGGCTTCTGTTGTACTTGTATGGGTGAAAGAGCCTTTAGTACGGCTTCAAACCCAAGAAATCAATCAAATTGTACAGATCAAAATTATATGAATGTATAAGTTTCATCTTTGACTGACATTTAGAAGTTTATTGTAGTACAAAACATGAATGAATTGCCATGAGTGCTACGCCCTTGATTTTTGTTTAATTTTACACATCTGTAAATTAAATATTAAAAATAACCTAAAGTACATCATAAAAACCAAGTCAAAGCAGATAAAGGAAAGCTAATGTCAGAGATGGTTCCATTTTATTGGCATCCTTGTACAATGTGTAGATATTGACACCGCTCAAAATAGCAACATGAACATGCACATATATTTGCTGTAGATTGATCTTTACTGTTTATCTCCTCTGAGCTTTGCACGCTTGCTTGTCTCACGCTGCGTAATTCATTATTTTTACACGCGATTAATCAGTGGTTTTCTCAAGAGTGCTGTTTGCCTGGAAACGCGATCAAGTAGATATAGCACTCGATTCATCGAACTGTTTTAATTATTAGACATGGAAACTGAATATGGTTATTAATGTATTTGTTGTATCCTGTGTTAAATTTGTAGCAAAGATTGTGTTCTCTCTCTTTGTTTTTCTTGTAAATTTTATCGAACATTACACCTTGTTTTTGCTAAATATTACAGATCTAATAATTACTTTTCGAAGAGGAATTCTTTTGAAGCCGTAGCAATTGGAGAAATATTATTTTCAAACAGAACATAACATGCAATTTTATACAGGGTCTTACTTGTGTCCATTAGAATGACTCTTATAACAAATTTAGTGAATAGAATTCTGCAAAAATCAAACGATGTAATTGTTTTACTTAACACATCAAAGTTTTTAAGTTGTACCTGCACACAATAACATGTACATACAACAAAATCATTTTGAGGAAAGACCTCATTTGTTTGTTCGTACTCAAAGCTATTTCATTTATATGACGACGGATTCTTCACTTCTTAATCTACTCTACTCAATACGGCGGAAAACTGGGAGGAAACCCCGTAAAAACCGTCCCAGCGATTGCCGAAGTCACCTCAGATCTGCTGGGAGACTTGAACCTCTTGCGGTACATCGAAGGAGGATCTGCAGTCAGACGCGCTAACCACTGAGCCACGGCGCGGGCCCCGACATCATTTGAATTTTAAAAAAGTCTTTCGCCAAATGTTTTTAAGCTTCAGCCATGTATGTTTTAATCTTTGACAAAGCCATTTTTGTGTCGGTCAGTCTGACGAGAGGTGTGTAGTGTGATGCCTACATGTGATGGTCCCAACTGAATATCTTTCAGATTTTATAAACTTTTCAAATTAAACAAGTCCGCACTGCGAGACATACCCTGTGTCCTTCAGCAAATACGAATCCTGTGGCTGCCTCAAGACCTTCGCATACATGTATGTGCTGTTTGCATGTATAAACAAATACAAATCATGTGGCTGCAGGCTTTGAAGCATGTATTATTAAAATATGCCTCAAAGCCTTGACAATTATGCTGTGTGCATTTATAAACTAGCTTTTTAAGAAAACCATGGCAAAATTGAAAATTCCGGCTCCGTTATGACTTGCGTAGTACTATCACTCTATCAGGTATATATTGCCCAATTTTCAGAACAAGCCTTACATTATTGACAGAGTCCATTTAGTTAGTGTAACATCAACAACAACAACAACAAAAGCGCCAACAAGAGAGTGAGTAAGATCTAAACCCCGTTCACCACGGGGTAAAAACATAAATAATTCTGTTCTATTGTTTTACGTGTATTATTAAACATGTCCATGTACCTGTGTACCCTTTTAGGGGTTCGTTAACTTAGGGCTGTTTAGTGTTAAGGGTAGGGTGCAGCGTTTTTTGTTGTCTTAAAGTTAATTTTCACCGATGTCATCCTTAAACATTCTGTGGGCTGTATCTGCTGTAACCATAGAGATTGACTCGCGAGTCCGCAAAAAGACAAAAACAAACATTCCTCTTACATGCTTGTCTGTTTCGCCAAACAAGTTAACAAGAATTCTGTTTTCACTAGGCCCGCCTTTTGTAGTGTGGATTTGGGTATTGAGCGGAGATATTCGTCTGTTATATGCAAACACAGTAGTTTCAAACCGGATATGTATGTTGGAGTTTCTGAGTTTTAACAACCTCATAAAATTGTTCAACTGAAAATTTAAATGATATTTTAAAGCCCATAGAGAGGGCTTTATTAGTTAACTTTTGAGAGAGCAAAAAGTCGCCCCACTTCATTTCACAATTAAAGAACACATCCAGTTAAACAGCCCATCATTCTTTTCCAATTTTATTTCCTCACACACAGGCACCAAACTTTCTCAAATTAAATTCCTGTATATATTTTGTGTATATGGCCCTGTATCGCTGTCTTTGTATTATTGTTTTGAAGAAAGATCCTGTCCAGGCTTCAACTTATTTGAGAAAAAGGGTTGATTTTCTTTTCCAACTGTTTTTGGATAGTAAAAGAAGACGACGCCATAGTTTATAGGCTGGAGTTTATTGGCGTTTAGGATGACATTGTTTGAGTAGGGTCAAGGACAAACAATGTTTAAACCAAACCAGATTCAGTTGTTTACTTAAACTGTTTTTTATTTATAGATGTTTGCCTGTATTTATGGGTAGTTAAAGTATGAAGGGTCACTCTGACTTCCTCTTAATGTGAGACCAAAAATGTTGTTCATCAAAAAATATTGTTGTCATTAAAGTAAAATTTGTTTTAGACGATAACCTTGATCTGGAAAATTTGAAGCATACTGTATAGCATTTCTGACTTTCACGATATCTTTTACCAAACAAAGCAACAACAAGAAAAAAAGAAATAAAGAAGATCATTTTAGCATACATGTCACTTGTAACTTATGTTTGAAATATCATCTAGTTTTTATGTGAAAGACTACGCCAAAAAATAAGCAGTCAAATTGTTTAATATTAGTGAAAAACAATAACCTTACAATGCCAGTACTGAATAAAACACCCTACAATGTAACCACACAAGGCCACAAGGTGTACATATATATGTATTATATTTTTATTAAGAGTAACCACACTGGCACAGGGATAGCGACTTATTGAAGTCAATAAATAATCAATCTCATGTTCTAGATTTCTAAATTATCACTGATAGTGTTAGCCAGATGGTTGTCTCGGTGTCTTTGAGACACCCAACAAGCAATTTGAGACACCTTATTTCAGTCAAATTTATCATGGGAGAGATAGGGAAAATGTCAAATGAGACACCCTGTTTTTGTGAAAATAGTGATTTGAGACCCTGTTTTGGATTTCTGGCTAATACTGTGATTCTCAGAGACAAGTTTCTAGATAGACCTGAATCTCTAGATGTTCTGGATAACCTATAGGTGCATCTGGAGAAAAGGCAATGCTTGTAACATACATGTACATTGTACATGTATGTACCAGATGCACTGTAGAAATCAAAGGAGTTGTTATATAGCATCATTTTGTTCTAGTTATAAATAATTAAATATATCTATGACTCAAAATTATGTCACCATGTTCTCTGTTTATTGGAAACAAGGAAGTCATTAGAATTATTCTTGCAATCACAACTGTCACATGTATTAATGTAATGAATCCTCTGCCAATGATGTCATCTGCTAAAAGCTTTTTGTTTTAACCATTTAGTCATTTCAATTCATTTTTCCTGAGGTTTGAATTGCAGCTGGTGAGTTGTTATTCCATTTTAGTTATAGCTGTTGAAAAGCATTTTGGTAAGTGTTTAAATTTATGTACATTTAATTTATAGTTGTTCTGTTTTTATACATTTAACTAAACTTACAGTAAAGGCTGTATTTGACATGTATGGTGTAATTCAACAGCACAGTCTGCACAATAGACATGTAGTAGATGACACTGAAAGTGAAAGTTTGAAACACGATCCATCGAAGTTACTCAAAATCATAAAAATCATTCAAATATCTTTCTAAATAAAGTTCATCACAAGTTATGGAATTTTTTTTTAAATCAAACCGTTAAAGTAATATGAAATTTTAATATGAAGGGAAATAATCATATTTTGCTTCGGGAAATTTTTTTATACTCCTGTTTTTGTCAAGCTATAGATATATTTCCAAACACATGGGTTAAAGAATTCCTGAATACAACTTGGACAATGCTGTCAGTTAGTTCAGTTAATATCAGTTTGTATAAATTGTTTCCCAAAAAAGACTACATTTTCCCAAGAGTTTTTACTATTGTGGATAGTATGAAGGCCGTCTGTAATAAGTTTAAAATATTGTATCGTACTCTTCAACTCTCCCAGCCCCGTCCACCATTATCATTGAATCATCATCTAATAGCTAATTACTTGTGCAAACATAACCATCTCTAGTTTGGCTTAGCTCACAGTATCATATTTCTGTCAGGCGTGCTTTTTCTGAAAAAAGTAGTTAATATTCAGTGTCCCCGATAAAAGGCCAATTAGATCTGATTTCTCAGAGTCCTGCTCTCACTGGCATCCTGATTCTGGGCAAAGGTTGAAGAAGCCTCAATACATGAAACCTGTAAACTTGTCTTGTAATTTTCAATAATTTTTCATAAGCAAAATGTTCAGGGAAAAGCAAAAATAAAACAAAAATTAGCCGTGTTTTTGTCTGATGCGGCATGACTAATGTAAAAAAAAATAAAAAATCCAAGCCCATCAATGGTACCCTAAATGCTCGACAAATACGACCCCCTTTACAACTGATAAAAGTACATTTTATGCAAATGGTAAGAAGTGTAGATATGCAAAAATGAAATTTTTATGAAGTTCAGACTTAAATTACCAGAAAATGTAAGTTTTAGCTCTAAATTCGCACTTGAACATTCAATAAATTACTCAAAGTTTTTACCCTTAGAGGTCGAATTTGTTGAGGATTTAGGGTAGTTAACAAAACACATGAATTCATAATAACAAGCAATGGCTTCATCAGATTATTCCTTTGGTTTTATTTCTGATGCATGCTGATTCAGAATGTTTTGGATCACTCCCCTTGTCAGTTGTTATTTTAAAACGAATTGAGAAATTGTTAACTGCTTCACATTACATGGCGCCTTTGTTTAAACAGGGTTATTGACTCATCAATCAGTTGGTGCGTCTCTGCCCAATATATGAATTAACAGAATTATTGCATTTGTCAACACCATTGGTTTGAGAGATTAAACTGTGATAATTTTGGGATTTTTGTGCATTTGCTTACTGGTTTCTTTTGTACAATTTTCCAATGAATCTGTGAGATTATAGGGAAACTTTTATTTATAACTGGCAGTCTATGGGCCTTGGGAAAATATTTGTGTTTCGACAAGTTATATGTATATTCAGAAGAGCATATAAATTCTGCTGTCATAAGTGAAATGCCCTTGTGTGCTGCATAAAACGCCTAGCATCAAATCTATAAAATTCTGCAGTGCTCACATCTTCAGAATTGGAATGAAATATGTTAATTGTGTCTCTCTATCCCTGATGATGAGCCTTGTCAAGTTTGATGACACATGATTTCTCGATTCATTTAATGTGGCTTAATCCTACATCAAATATGATATTTATATATGATTGATCAGAATGGTTAATGTACTGGAGTAAATAGACAAGTTAATCCACACTGTGTTGACTGATCTCTGTGGTAATCACATACATGTAGCACACAGATAGTCGTGACAATGTCAGGTTAGGAAGTTCCAGGAACTGTGTAAATCACCTTTAATTTCAACCATGCATAATGCTCACCGTATTGCAAGTTGTAGAAGTACATGTATTATAGCCTGTAAACAAACAAATTTAAGTTTATTGTAAAATCCAGATTCTCCTTTAACTGTAAAACTTGTTTGACTCCCAGACATTATTTTAAAGTCTTTAAAATAGCTTCCAAAGTATTAACTTTATGGTCGAAATTTAAGGTGATTTAGGGTATAATAGGTGTATGTCAATATTATGTTATGTTTCCCTGTGCTGTGCCCAGATATGTTATATTTGTTGCTCAGCTTTGAGGTACATGTACATGTAAAAACGTTTTCCTTTTGGCTTCAGAGCTATACTTCATCATACATGTACAATTTTCGATGTATCAATTAAACACTTACATGTTCATGTATATTCGACCCCCTTTACAACTTATAAAACTATATTTTATGCAAAGGGTATGAAGTGTAGACGTGCGATTTTGAAATTTTTATGAAGTTTAGACTTTGAACTACCAGAAAATGTAAGTTTTAGTTCCAAATTCACACTTGAACATTCAATAAATTACTTAAAGTATGTGCCCTTAGTTAGAGGTCGAATTTGTTGAGGATTTATGGTAAGTTGAATACCCTTGAACACCTTGTTAAACAGCAATCAATCATCTAAACAGTACCCCTTTTCAATGTTATACACTGTATAATAAATTATTCTATCAAGCAGTCTATGACAATTTTATACTACAGATACAAATCATACAATCCAGCTGAGAACTGTGTGACCTTCACGGATGTAACCTTTATTTCTCGAAGGCTCATGTATCTGCCTCACTGTAACCTTGGATGTCTAGTTAGTAAATAACCTGATGTTTCTGGTACAGTTACCAAAAACTTATCGAACAACAGATTCCCGACTTTTAAGATTATATAGATCTATAGACTCAATAATGACAAAATTGATCTTTAACATTTTACTGATAGCATGTGGTCAATTTATAAAAAAAATGTGGAAGCAAGTTGAATCCACTAAGCACATAATTTAATTGGCCTCATCAGAAATGTGATGTCTTGTGGTGGCAGATTTCTGTGTTCCTTGTCTGCGTTGTCAAAGTGGTTTCTCTCAAACATTTTAAAAGTGGTTTCTCTCAACCATTTTAAAAGCTACATTGTACGTGTAATGTGCCGTTATATGAGTAAAATAAGGACCATACGGGTGGCGTAAAACCCCAGTCAATCAATTATTTTGATCTAGAAATGTTTAAAATATTATACCTGAGATGACGCTGAAGCATGGGTGAATGATTACTCTGAGATCTGAAGGGAAGCCCTAGGGTATCTGATAGGCTCCTCTAATTCATTTACCTTAGCTTCCTACCTCTTAAGCAGCATGGAGTGTCATTGTTGAGCTTCTAGTCGATAATCAGTAGGAGTCCTCGGCAAGTAATCTTCTGATGATGTTCACCCCTGTAAGTTGGTAGGTAAACCACTGTCCACATTCTGTACATGTATATCGGCCATGTACATGTAGCTTTATATACTACGATGGATTACAAAGGCCAGAGTGCTGGTCAACATGCAGAAAAGTGGATTTTAACCCTGCTACAAACACTTACACGTCATGTGTATTCGGTAGCCTGTGTGTTGATATTAAAGAAATTTGAAAATAATAAGAATTTCTTTTGTACATTTGTTGTTTTTATTATTTTATGGAATGAAAGTCCTTACATGTAACTTCACAAGGGGGGTGTCTTGTAATGAATAAGTTTTCCTGTCCAAAGTGTGGACTTTTTTTTTGTTCACATGTGTAAATGATGGTTGGGTTTGTTTAGTATGAAGACTATAAAGAGAAGAGTTACAGCCGTTTTATCCTTTCATTTAAGCAATTGAAGAGTCTTAGGTTTCATTTAAAAAAAAAAAATCATAATTGGTACAGTTACTGAGTATAGCTGCTAAAATCAGAGAATATTGTGGCTATGCTTGAATCAAGAATTTGTTGGATCATTGGAAAGGCGTCATTGTCCCATCGTCGCATTGGTTAGCTGTGTTATTGTGAGTAACAAAGACAGTGGTGGCCTCAGCTAACAGCCCAAGATGGGTCATCTGTCGATCAATATTTGGCACTCCTAGTTGTCGCTAGAAAATCGGGAAATTGAATTTTGCTTAGAATTTTACGCTGGTCAGTTGTAACCTATAGGCTTGTGGCAAAGATTAACAAGGCTCTAGAAAAATGTGATGTTTTGTACAAAGTGCATTCTTTGGGTCAGTCTTAGCCTTAAAAGTTGTTCTGGTCATCATTGAATATTTGTCATCTCTTTTTGGCCACTGTCTGATGGTGTTAGCTTAATCATCTTATTTTAGGATGTTGACATGATTTTGTCTTTGTGTTTGCACAGACATCAGACAACTTGAAATTGGAACCTGTGTTATGTGCTCTGGTCCTTTTTGAAAATTGGTCAGCACATGTGTTTTTTAATACTGTATCCATATAATTGAGTTTCGTTCCCATTCCTGGTGATCTGACATTAACAGGGGTCACATGTATTTTATCGAGGTTGATCTACGTTTAACCTGCTGACTTTTTCCTGGACATTTCGATACAGGCACATGTTATAAGAGTCTGCTAAATCGTCTCAAACAGCCTATTGCCTCAAAGCCTACAATATTGCAATTACAGTGTTTACATTTGACATTTGAAATAGCCACTGTGCAAGAATCACCCGTGGATACAGCTAGAGCTTTGCATTGATTTATTTCAAGTTGAAGCTGACTGTGTCGGATTGTATAAAAGAGAGGCGCTGAATTTCAAAATTCTGTTTTCCATATTGGATTTTTACTAGTACAGAGGATTAACATGTGTACTCAATATTGGAATATTACAACAACAACATCACTAAGTGGAAATTCAGAAATTTGATGTTTAATCCTTACCTTCAGTGAAGAAACTTCATGCAGTGTTTGTTTGGAGTTTTGGAAAAAAATCTAAGTACATGTACATGTAGGTAAGGCTTCTATCTTTACTAAAAACAAAAAGTTAAGACTGTCATCAATTTTGCATCATTTGCTCCCCCAGCATCCATTGTGATAATCCTCTGGCTAAGGTCAGGTTAGAGATCACCTTATTGCTGTCATACTAATCCCTCGTTGAACATTATGTTTCCACAATAGCTAACACTGGAATTGACCTCACATTATTTGGTTGTTATTATGGCAGTTGATGTCGCTGTTAGAAAAGTAATGCTGTCATATAGAGCGTTGGCCCTGAAAGCCAGAGACCCGAGTTTGAATCCCGGTGGAGGCAAGCAAAATTTTCTTTCTCTACATTTATACAAAAATATAGACACAAGTAAAGTATCTTGTTTAAGTGGCATTTATAAATTGGGTTACGGTACATAACAAAAACATGACGACTAAGATTGTTTCCGACTTAGACACATGCCATCATTTCTATAATAAAAACACTTCTGTAAACTGACATCTTGTCTAAACGAAGTTCAACTTCTTGCTGGTACCGGGATGTGTCCATTTTTCACAAGGATCACGATATATCACACCTGAACAACTGTGATACCTGCCAATGGGTAATTAAGACATGCCATCATTTCTATAATAAAAACACTTCTGTAAACTTACATCTTGTCTAAACCAAGTTCAACTTCTTGCTGGCACTGGGATGTGTCCGTTTTCACAAGGATCATGGTATATCACACCTGAACAACTGTGATACCTGCCAACGGGTAATTAACACATGCCACAATGTGCTTGTCAAAAGTTGATGTACTTCAGTACACCAAGTCAATCTAAATCACTAGTACACCTTGTGGACTTCTAAAATGTTAGCTATTAATTCAAAATTCAAATCCTGGTGTAGGCAGCCATGCAATTTTTGTAGTTGTTTATTTGTTGTAAGAGCTACATGTATCAAAAGACTACAATGATGTTGTCCTTGTTAGCCAAAGGCCACGTCATCCATCATTGGTCGAGGTAATTGACTTTTTGCAGACCTACGACTTTTAGAAAAGAAAGAATGCTGCATATGGTTTCTATATTCCATAAATTTAGATCGTCTTCGTATTGGCTGCAATATGTGTTCCATGTGTCGACAGCTTTTATGCAGGGGAAAATTGTTCATAGTTGAAACAATGAGAAAATTGAGGAAATTAGCAGCAGTTATTTGACCTTCCCCAGAGACCTGTGATTGAAAATTGGCCACAGGAATGTGACCCTGACTACAAATGGGACTAGTTCAGGGAATTAGCTAGGAAATAGAATGTTACACTGGGAAAGAAACAGAAATGTAAGCTTTGATGTTGTGAATATAAGTTGTAAATTTATAACTTTGATCTCGGTCTGTGTCAAACATTGGTGGAAAGGGTAGACATGATTAAATTTAACATT
>JAVFBZ010007747.1:0-12213 GCA_032466195.1 Katharina tunicata
TCCGTGGGTATATGCAAAATATACCTCGTCTGTGCAAAATATTCCCCATGTGTATGGTAAACATGGTGCTGTACGTCTCTTGCATGTACCAATCAGAAGCCTAGAATTTTCTCTGAATGGTGATAAATCATACATATTCATCGTACAATAACGCTTGAAAGATGCAGCGGGTAATACATTGTAAGATATTGATTGATCTAAAAGAATCTGCTCCAGACATGAAATCCAATTCATTTAGTCAGAAATCTGTCATTAGGTTGTTAGAGGTAATTTCGTGAATAGTTGAGAATTAGGGTAATCAGAAAACTGTGAACATACTGTCTGACAATGAACACCCTATATGCCATTGTCAGATGTTTGTCTGTTGACTTGTCCATGTCTGGTCCTGTCTTGAGAGAACTTATTATCTGCGGAACTACTGGCAGACTGTTGTCGTTAACTATCAATAATAATGACTGGTTCCGAAAAAAGTATAAATGAATTTTGCAAATCTTGTCGCCACCAGAGTGTTACCTGCGAAAGAAGCTTCGTGCTTCAAATAGTCTGAATCATTTTGTATATACCTGCTTTACTTTTTAAAGATAATTGGCGAGTTCTATCAGTCTAATGATTTACGTCAGAGAATTGTTGATAACTATGGAAATGTTTTCATAAGAGATAGTTGATTGGGCTAGAACAACAAGTTTTTAGCATACAACACGAACACTTGGCATCTAAATAATATATATTTTTAAGATATATATTTACACAATGGTCTGTACAGTAACAGTTTTGACACTTGATTTCATCACCATTCATATAGACCTTTTCAAAAACTGAACGATACACGTTTGTTATTTAATTTTCGTGTTTTGTCATCGTGCTAAATGAAGTGATTTCTCGTGTTTTGCATATCGGTGGTATCTACGATAACCACATCCTTACTTTTTGTCAAGCCATAAACTATAATTGGAATTTCCTTTCTGCCACACCCTCATTACAATTGACCAATGTACGTTTCATTGGGCAAAATATCTAAAGTCGAGTTCACAAAACCAAACATACATGAAGGCAGTATTGTAAAGTTTTTATCCAGTTTTTAGCTGGATAATAGAGCATACAGTAGGCGGATAAATCATGTTTCCATATCAGGGGATACTTCTGTCTTCAATTCACCGGTACAGCCATCAAGTGACGAAACTGTGATTTGGGCCCATCAGATGCTGATGAAGGTAGATTTAGTGTCAGACTTAAACCAACAACCAATAGGTTGATTAAGTCTCGAAGCCACATCTACAATAACGTCAATCTAGATAAGGATGAGGATTTGGACTGCTTACTGCCGAGTTCAAGCCAGGATGGATAATGGAAAGTTTGACACGTCATAAACGTAACACGAATTACTTAAGTTGTAGATATACCGAACAAGGTAAGTTGTTGTACAGTTGGGATTGACCTGTTAATAATTAAACTCTGGAGCGATGTTGCTTAATTGCGTGTAATACGGTGATTTATATATATTTTTTAAATATAGACAAAGGTCATTTGGTTGTCCCCGCCGGGATTTGAACTCGGGTTCTCATACAATTTATATAGATGATGATTTATTGGTTTTAATCCCTGTGACAGTGTTATTATTCGTTACAAATATATACATGTATATATGTTTTAGTATAAAAAAGCACAATTTTCTTTCTCTACATTTATACAAAAATATTGTTTATATTCCCATCCCCAATCGAATGTACGGTACTTGTCGTTAAATTGTTGTTTTTGTGTATGTGTTGTTGATTTTTTTTAACTTAAGTTTTCGTAACAGCCTTAATGAAGAATACATTAATCACCTTACAGTTAATGTGATCATTCACACTGATCATCAACCTAATGATCCTTTGCGAAGAGGAATTGATGATGTGCTGCTATTAGTTTTTAACGATCCAAACTAAGTGGTCAACACAAAATCGACTGCCATCAATCTATTCAGAAACCAGTAGTTCCACAGATCAGTTTTGAGTAACATAGAATAAGAGAAACTCCGAACAAGGAAGGTATATGTTTAACTGATGATGGCATAATATATCCGAAATATATTATCTATACCAACATGACTTCCTTGTTCGGAGTTTCTCTTATTCTATAAATCTATTCATTACACAGGCATGGATATTACAGAATATTCCTATTTGGTCATAAGATCTTCACCATAATGCCAGAGCCGTCTTCCTAGTGGCATGGGAGACAAAAACTAGGTTTATCAAACACACTCACAAGGACGTAGAAAGGTTCAAATTGCTAGACAAATCCATCAGACTTACATCCAGGCCAGTTCCTTCCGTTTGTAACGAGTCGTAATGATTGTAACCCTCTCAGAGAGAGCACCCAGAATAGATCGAATTTGTTCCAGTTATTCCAATTTCCTTATACCAATTGAAGATACGTCACTCTCAATATCTTGTTTGCTTTGAGTTATAGCCAGATAATAAAAACAACAAGACGAGATCTGCTTCATTATTTTTCAGATTTGTTTAAATATGTTCTTGCTTACTGTATATTGGCCCGTGCATACAAATTGACTTATCTAGATTATTTGACAAACAAGCTGATAAATATTCAGGTATACAATCAAATTCTATTCATATATACAGCAACGTTTGAGGGGAAAAGGTCTGTGAGTTTCCAATGGCTTGGCACTACTTTTGAAAAACTCATGTCTCTGAACATATCTGTGCCGGTGCTTAACACGAGTAAATTTGTATCCACTTTTTCCACCTGATTGGCTGTATTTACTGCACTGCATATTTTGACACAGAAATCAGAATGATATCAAAGTTAGATTTTAGTATACATCCAGTGTGTTGTTTGAACTCCCTCTTATTGTCAGGATACAATGGAGACACAACAGAGAACATCACATGGTTTAGTTGTTTATTTAGGGTTTATCGCCGTGGAACACGGGCACTATTCAACTAACACTCACTGTAGCACTGCCTTAAACACCAACCAGTCATTCGCAAAGTTATTTTGAAATCGGCTTAACCGTTTTTCATTGTGACCAAATCAAACAAAAGTTCAAGTTATGCCACTGTCAGTTTAAATTCGAACCATGTCATATGTCCGAGGTGCTATATTGGATGCACTGGCTTTAGTCCACTAATAACCTACACCTAATATGTCGAGATGCGCAGACGAAGCTTCATAGGAAGAACGTTCCCCAGAGACATACGAAAGAAAGCAGACATGTCTAAAAAAAAACATCAGTGAACTATAATTAGTGACGGTCTGTCATCGACTCGAGATTGAAAAACCCTGTCTAACTGCATTATGTACACACTTATACAAGTTATGAACGATTTGCAAGTACTAAAAGTAAATTGTGGCTTCATGCCAACATGTCTGTTCTCAATATTTTTAGTATTTCAGACAAAAGCAAAACTTAAAGAGTTTCGAGCAACATAGAATTAGAGAAACTCCGAACAATGAATTGAAAATGGTATAAACAATATATTTCGGCTTTATTTTAACAACATCAGTTTAACATATACATGCATGAGGTATATGTTTTACTTATGGTTACGTAATGAAGACAAAAGTTATAACTTGTACCAAAATGTCTTCTTTGTTCGGAGTTTCTCTCTTATTCTAAATTACTCTGAACTGATCTGTGGAACAACTGGCTGTTAGCGGGATTTTGATCAGGAAGCCGATTCGTTGTGGTGTCCCGAATTTGTTTGTGCTGTATACATGTACTGTGGGATCTTCTATGTTGTCGGCGTGGCTATGGGTGGTTTACTTCCCCCATTGGGCTGGCACGCCGTCATATAAGTGAAATCACCTTAAGTACTGCGTAATACCACAAATCAATCAATCATTCAATCAATATCATTGGATTTATTCTTTGTGGATCAGAAGCTCGACAATTTTGTTGGTTTCGTGCACAAATTAAATGTTTAAATTTAATAAATTTATGTTATTCAGAAGTTTCTAACCTTGATCCCTGGAGCCCTTTGAAAGAATGCTGTTGAAGGTTTAAATCGATGTAGCATTCGACAGCGAATGACAAACAAACACTCTGTATACGACATCTGTCTTCGCTGTTTTCTTTTCCGTGTCTAATTTTTGTCTAAAGATGAAGCTATGGAAAGAAATGCTATTTCATTTTAATAACACACACTACGCCTGGCACCTCTAACGACTGGTTCTGTTTGATTTCTATGTTTTCTGTCTGTATTGTAGGGGAAAATGCTCGAAGTTAAGAGCTAGGAACTTTATGAGCTTCTTTGATTGTCTTCGAGCATGTTTCAATCTAAGAATTTTTCCAACTTCTGGAAAACCTCCTTTCTTTTGCATCCTGGTCTGTCGTCGCTTTACATCACTGTCTGCGTATATGTTTCGTGTTTTTAAGTTTTAGCAAGTGATCGGTTCACGTCCCGACTTACCACCACCATTTTAATTCAACACACGCGTCTCAACAGGATGAGGTTTTTATGATTTAGGTACTTTCAGCTACTCAAAACTGCCACAAAATGATGTATGTATTGTTTTTTCTTGCCCACTGTTGACTTGTATACGTCAAGACAAGAGTCTATGAGGTAAATACAAGTTGACAATTGTGACTTAGGTATGCAGTCGGATTTGGTTTCAAATACGAACAGGGCGGGACTACTGCAGGACAAACGAATCCGAGGTGGATCAAGATAATTGACCGAATAACAGATACGTGATACTTGTGAAAAGGAATCCTGGTTATGGTGTATTAAAACAAAATGCCTATGATTTATTGTACTTTATAATAAAGATGCGTCTAGAGAATTGACAAAAAGCAAACTGTTCTACGCGATTTACTTGTAACATACAATACGAGATCCGAACAAGGAAGTCATGTAGGTATAGATAATATATTACGGCTTTATTATGCCATCATCAGCTAACCATATACGTATATGTTTAATTGATTATGGACTAATAAAGCCGATATATATTTTATGTTACTCAAACTTTATCTAGGAACAACCTTTATCTAAGCTTATGTACTTGTATACGTCAAGGGTAATGAAAGAAATCATCGAAGTGCTAAATTGTTCTGGGGCAATAAATCTCAATCACCACAGTGAAGAGAATGGAGTATCTGATTACGCTTGTAGAGTTAAATGGCCATATTGACTGAGGCTCCATTTGAGACATGTGATAAGCATTTTATGCAGTCTGTTCCTTCTCGTTATCAACGAGAGTCGAGCTAAATCGTATTCGACTGTTTGTTTAACGGAGACCAACAGTAGCGTGTAATGTAGCCAGACAGATTGGATGGATCATCTAGCTCCTAACAGATTTCACAGACAAATCGAATGATGTGAAGACTGGAAACCACTCAACTGGTCTGGTAAATAAAGAGACCTTATACTCAGACCTAGGCCATTTCCATACAACACAACACCACTACATTAGACAATTTATAACTAAATGTTTGATTCCTTGGATGATCTCCAAATTGGATTTAAGTACTATTTTAGTTAAAATAGAAGCCAAAAAATACTGTTTATCTCCAGCGAAAGAGTTTCTATATTGTTTTCTTTTGAGCAAATCGTCAAAATTTGTATTTCACGCCCGTAAAATAATATGAATTTGCAAAGTGCTCCAACTAAATTAATAACTAAAAGGCAAGGCAGCGTTACAAATTTGCGAATCATTATTAGGCTACAACAATTTAAACACTGTTGACTAGCATAAAAAATCAACGTAGAGACTATGTTATTATATCTAAGTTATACACAGTTACATTCACTTTAGCATGAATACTGATGTAAAACTCATTCGGACGGAATTCACTTCCAAGAACAGAAAGCAGTTGGAATAGAATCACTACTAGGTTGTTCCACATTCACTCTTCGGGAGCGTTGTCTGTGAGTTTTGTTTACTTAATATTGACACCGACTCTACTGGGACCAGCATCTGATCCAATCAGATCAATCACTTGATTGATCAATTGGGTATTGATCCAACGATGTGATTTGGTTTTCCAGACAGAATATAATTTTACAAGAAAAAATATTTTTATTTCGAATGCGGTACTGTTCTTTATTACGGCGGCGGTGAATAACTCTTCTACATATCTCATTTCATCTGGGACCCACAGTAATGCATGGCGATAGTTACATGTACAGTGCGATTAATAAACGTAATGACTGTCCTGTCAAAACTAACATCTGGATGGCCATATAGAAAATTATCTTTAAAAACAGACTGTACTTATATTTGTACATAGCCATTGCGTGGGATGAAATCATTGTTAAATTCAAAAGGTTGTTTAATCTATAAATTTAAAGAAATATTTCTGAACGATTTACGACATATTCCTTACCACATAAAGGGAGTATAAGTATGGGAGTATGAATTCTTTTGGCTATGTTTTACAATCAGTATGGGCAGGGAGGACGAATTCTCTTGGCTATGTTTAACAATCATCCATTGATGTGCTAATGTCATCATTAATTGGCTTCTTACTATCCAATTATAGCAGACATATTTTTGCCAATTATTCCAGCTACGAAGTCAATCTTTGACTTTTAACTTTGTTTGCCGCCATCCTTTTATCAGAGTATTCATCTCTACGAGTAACTCACAACTGCAACTAATCAGTAGTGTATCAGGCGGTATATCATTTCTGTCTGTTTTGTTGGTCTGTCTGACGTGTAAATGGTGTATAGCAGTCAAGTTTTCACAAGGCTGACTGCAAAGTTAGTCTTTTTATACGGATAGCAGTTCACTGACACAGTCCAGTTTAGTACATTGCCTGGCATAGCGCTTTACCTCAAAACACTTTTGGCTTTTTTAAATGACAAAATATGTTCCGTAATATAAAGAAACAAAATTTATAAACAAAACAATTTCTTGGCAAACGTGCGATTTCGAGACAATGTGTAAAAAACACAAATAATATTTGGAAGCAGCATCCATGTGTTAATCAGACTACACAAAGATTAAAGAGAGTAATTCGGGTATCCTTACAGTTTGGCCGCAGACAACAGAACATACACATTAATTACATTACACCAACATAATAATAACCTTGAGCCATTTTTGGATTTATACAGTCTTCCTAATTACATATATGTGGAATTATGTAGACTTATTTACCATGAACACCCGTGTTATTGAGACCAATGATAAGTCAATAGTAGCTGGTCTCAGACACTTTTTACAACTCATGAAGTAAACCACTCTTTCAGAATCACAGTTTAAAACATCTGCCAAATGATAAACATATCTGGTGTGTTCCCCGACGCAGGAACCCTCTCTGGTATGTTATAGTCTACCTTACATCTAGTCTTCATGCATTTGGAAAAACTGCCTGAAAATATAACAGGGTTATTCTGATTCTGTTTATTGGCCTACATTGAGTTTCAGTCAAACAGAATATCCTCTAGAAACCCGATAACGTTAAAACTGCGGGTCAATTGCACGTTCTGTACATGAATTTGCAAATCTGCTGCATCTGCTGAATGATTTGCTAATTTCAGAATTCATGACTTAAGACTGCGTAAGACAGTTATAGTATTGTCCACAGTAGGACTATCTAAGGGACTCGTCTCATAAACGCTGAAAGCAATTGACATGAAGAAACTACATGAGATTAGCTGCTTTGAGATGATTGATCTTTACAGTGATCCGGTCAGGAGCAAATCTCAGAAGATTTAATGTCAGAAGCTCATGAACGCCTCATCGGGGAAACAAGTGCCACACTCGAATCAACATTTAGATTGGATTCACTACTGCCTTCAAATCACCGATGAACACTGAAATAGTCTCTTCACAGTTTGAGAAGAAGCTGAGAAGACAGATATCTCAGGTTGGTTGACGAAGACAAAAAAGACTGTGGTTAGGGGTTGTGGGTTTTAGTTAAATCCAGCCAAGCTCTCACGTTGAGGGAATTTCCAAAACAAAGCTGCAAATGTTAGATTTGTTATTATAACGTTTGTTGGAAGGGACTTCTCTCTGCCTATGCGCATGAGTGGCATAAAATAGATCCAAATCATTATTATTCCGTTCGAATCTTGTTTCTTATAACAATATAATAGCAAAGAGGCGTTTTAAAATAATAATCATATGTTACACGTATCTGTTAATAAAAGAAATGTTGACCGTAGTGCATTAAGCAACAGCTTTTTTATACAAATCGATGCGTTTGTTTATGTTTTAAAAGAGTGTATAACTAACTGTAAAGTGATATTTAATGCCATTTGATTTTATTTTTCCCCAGAATGGTACTGATAGTCATTACGGTAGTGCTCGAATAAATGCTATTTATTTCGAAAAGCCCACGCGTGTGGATGCGGATTGTTCATCATACTAAACGGTTCAGGATTATCAATTTAATCGTTGGTTCGCAGTATTTTAAGGCTGTCACCTCAAATGTGCACCTAATTCTGCAAATGTGACTTTGAAACAACGGATAGTGATTACTCAGGTCTATCGCCACATTCTCTGTTTATCAACACAACCTGAAGACGCATGGCCAGAGGCTTTAGATCTATTAGGTTAATGCCATGAAAGTAGTACTACTTGTTTGAAGTGAAATATTATAATCAGCGAACATTGTGTCTCACCGTTATATTTGTGTGTACGTCATGTAAAATAGTTTAAACAAAAGTAATGATAATTTATGAATAATTCCTCACTTTGATTCTTCCGATCGTATCCGCAATGCGATTGGTCAGAATGGCGTCACGTGATCAATGAAAATGCGGTTTACACGACATGTTTAGCAGTTTACACAATTTATGCAAATGAGTTAGGACTAGTTTTTCAGCGGATTTCCCAGCAAAGATTGGCCGAAAACTGTCAAAATCGATAGGAAAACAAAATGTGTAGATAGACAAGAGCTATTTTAATAAATATTAAGAATAAATTGTAAAATAGTAATAGCTCCCCCTCCAAATAAAAGTAAACGGAACCAATGTCCCAGCCCCATCGTCTATTATCTGTTCATACACAGCGGAACCAATGTCCCAGCCCCATCGTCTATTATCTGTTCATACAGGACGGAACCAATGTCCCAGTCCCATTGTCTATTATCTGTTCATACACGACGGAACCAATATCCTAGTCCCATCGTCTATTATCTGTTCATACACGACGGAACCAATGTCCCAGCCCCATCGTCTATTATCTGTTCATACACGACGAAACCAATGTCCCAGCCCCATAGTCAATTATCTGTTCATACATGACGGAACCAATGTCCCGGTCCCGTCGTCAATTATCTGTTCATACACGACAGAACAAATGTCCCACTCCCATCGTCAATTATCTGTTTATACACGACGGTATCAATGCCCCAGCCTCATCATCAGTTGATGATTCATACACGACGGTACCAATGCCCAAGCCTATCGTCAATTATCGGTTCCTCACACGACTGGGCAATGTCCCAGCCGTATCGTCAATTATCGGTTCATACACCACTGGACCAACGCCAACGCCTGGTGGTCAATCCTCGTTTAATATCCTGACTGACCCAATGTCCCAGTCTTAACGTCAATGATTGGTTCATTACGCAAATGACCCAATGGCCAAGCCGTATATCGTCAATGATCGGTTCATTGCACAACTGACCCAATGCCCTAGCCGGGTCGTCAATGGCCAGTTTATAACGCAACTGACCCAATGCCCCTACAGTATCGTCAATTATCGGTTCATACACGACGGAACCAATGCCAACGCCTTGTTGCCAACCCTCGTTTAACATCACGACTGACCAAATGCCCCATCCCTATCATCAATGGTCGGTTCATAACACGACTGAACGAATGCCCCAGCCCCATCGTCAATTATCGGTTCCTCACACGACTGAACCAATGTCTCAGCCTTGTCGTCAATGATCTATTCATACACGACTCAGCCAATGCCACAGCTGAATTGTCAGTAATCAGTTTATAGGCGACGGTACCAATGCCCCAGTCCCATCATCAGTTGACGATTCATTGCACAACTGACGCAATGCCCCAGTCGTATCGTCAATGATCTGTTCATAGCCGAACTGACCAAATGCCCCAGCCGTATCGTCAATGATCAGTTCATAACCCAACTGAACCAATGTCCCACCAGTATCGTCAATGATCAGTTCATAACGCAACTGCCCCAATGCCCCAGCAGTATCGCCAATGATCAGTTCATAACGCAACTGAACCAATGCCCCACCCGGGTCGTCAATGATCAGTTCATAACGCAACTGACCAAATGCCCCATCATTATCGTTAATTATCGGTTCATACACGACTGAACCAATGCCAACGCCTTGTGGCCAACCCTCGTTTAACATCACGACTGACCCAATGCCCCATCTCTATAGTCAATGATCGGTTCATAACACGACTGAACCAATGTCTCAGCCTTGTCGTCAATGATCTATTCATACACGACTAAGCCAGTCACAGCCGTATCGTCAGTGATCAGTTTATAGGCGACGGTACCAATGCCCCAGTCCCATCATCAGTTGACGATTCATTCAAGACGGAACCAATGCCGCAGACCCATCGTCAATCATCGGTTCCTCACACGGCTGAACCAATGTCTCAGCCGTATCGTAAATTATCGGTTCATAGACGAATGAACCGATGTCAACGCCTTGTGGTCAATCCTCGTTTAATATCACGACTGACCATATGCCCACCCCTATCATCAATGGTCGGTTCATAACACGACTGAACGAATGCCCCAGCCCCATCGTCAATTATCTGTTCATACACGACGGAACCAATGTCCCAGCCCCATCGTCAATTATCTGTTCATACACGACGGAACCAATGTTCCAGTCCCATCGTCAATTATTTGTTCATACACGACGGTATCAATGCTCAAGCCCCATCATCAGTTGATGGTTCATTCACGACGGAACCAATGCCCCAGCCCATCGTCAATTATCGGTTCCTCAAACGACTGAAACAATGTCCCAGCCGTATCGTCAATTATCGGTTCATACACCACTGGACCAATGCCAACGCCTTGTGATCAATCCTCGTTTAATATCCTGACTGACCCAATGTCCCAGTCTTAACGTCAAAGATTGGTTCATTACACAACTGATCCAATGCCCCAGCCGTATCGTCAATGATCGGTTCATTGTACAACTGACCCAATGCCCCAGCTGTATCGTCAACCAATTGTCAACGATTGGTTCATTACCCAACTGACCCAATGCCCCAGCAGTATCGTCAATGATCAGTTCATAACGGAACTGAACCAATGCCCCAGCCGGGTCGACAATGATTAGTTCATAACGCAACTGACCCAATTCCCCAGCAGTATCGTTAATTATCGGTTCATACACGACTGAACCAATGCCAACGCCTTGTGGCTAACCCTAGTTTAACATCACGACTGACCAAATGCTCCATCCCTATCATCAATGGTCGGTTCATAACACGACTGAACCAATGTCTCAGCCCCATCGTCAATGATCTATTCATACACGACTAAGCCAATGCCACAGCCGAATCTTCAGTGATCAGTTTATAGGCGACGGTACCAATGCCCCAGTCCCATCATCAGTTGACGATTCATTCACGACGGAACCAATACCGCAAACCCATCGTCAATTATCGGTTCCTCACACGACTAAACCAATGTATCAGCCGTATCGTAAATTATTGGTTCATAGACGAATGAACCAATGCCAACGCTTTGTGGTCAATCCTCGTTTAATACCACGACTGACCCAATGTCCCAGCCGTATCGTCAATGATCAGTTTATAACCGAACTGAACCAATGCCCCAGCCGTATCGTCAATGATCGGTTCATAACCGAACTGACCCGATGTCCCAGCAGTATTGTGAATGATCAGTTCATAACGCAGCTGAACCAATGCCCTAACCGGGTCGTCAATGATCAGTTCATACACGACTGAACTAATGCCAACGCCTTGTGGCCAACCCTCGTTTACCATCACGACTGACCAAATGCCCCATCACTGTCATCAATGGTCGGTTCATAACGCAACTGACCCAATGCCCCAGCAGTATCGTCAATTATCGGTTCATACACGATACCAATGCCAACGCCTTGTGGCCAACCCTCGTTTAACATCACGACTGACCAAATGCCTCATCCCTATCATCAATGGTCGGTTCATAACACGGCTGAACGAATGCCCCAGCCCCATCGTCAATTATCGGTTCCTCACACGACGGAACCAATGTCTCAACCGTATCGTCAATTATCAGTTCATACATGACTGCACC
>JAVFBZ010007758.1:0-12213 GCA_032466195.1 Katharina tunicata
GTATTGACTTTCAATTTGAAAATTAAATAAATGTGTGTACTTGGAGTTTTACATGTACAGTGAAACTTGTTTAAACCAACACCTGAGGACACCATCATCATGTCTAAACTGACACCTGAGGACACCAACATCTTGTCTAATCTGACACCTGACACCAACATCTTATCTAAACGGACACCTGAGGACATCAACATCTTGTCTAAACTGACACCTGAGGACACCAACATCTTGTCTAAACTGACACCTGACACTAACATCTTATCTAAACGGACACCTGAGGACATCAACATCTTGTCTAAACTGACACTTGAAGTAACCAACATCTTGTCTATCCTGAAAGATTAACGAAATCTAGTTCTGCATTCCGTCGCCCTGGTGCTCAATGAAGTTGGAAGTACCAGGAAACCGATTTGATTGTGTCGTTATATGTTATATTTCCTTGTTAATGTCCTGTTTGTCCGCTGCATGTTATCTTCATTGATTCCTAGATTGAATGACTTGAGTTTTACGCCGCACTTATCGTTATTTCACTTATATGACGCCGTGCTATGTAGAAAACGCCACAATTCATTTACAGGACACTACCACAAATAGGCTTCCTAATGATCCTAAGCACAGCGAGCACCAGGGCATAGCATGGCTTTCTGATGATCTTAAGAACAGCGAGCACCAGGGCATATCATGGCTTCCTGACGATCATAAGCACATCGAGCACCAGGGCATACCAAGTCTTCCTGATGATCCTAAGAACATCGAGCACAAGGGCATACCAAGTCTTCCTGATGATCATAAGAACAGCGAGCACCAGGGCATAGCATGTCTTCCTGATGATCTTAAGCACATCGAGCACCAGGGCATACCAAGCCTTCCTGATGATCCTAAGCACATCGAGCACAAGGGCATACCAAGTCTTCCTGATGATCAGAAGAACAGGGAGCACCAGGGCATAGAATGGCTTCCTGGTGATCCTAAGAACAGGGAGCACCAGGGCATAGTATGGCTTCCTGATGACCCTAAGCACATCGAGCACCAGGGCATACCAAGTCTTCCTGATGATCCTAAGAAGATCGAGCACCAGGGCATATCATGGCTTCTCGATGATCCTAAACGCAGCGAGCACCTGAGCTATAGGTATATGACAAATGTTAATATGCCAATTATGTATGTCCTCGTCCGGTGGTCAAAACAGCTTCTTGTAATTACTCTAAATTGATGAATTCCGTACCTTCCTGGACATATTAGTAACTGAACCCTTGTGTCATTTTGAACAGACTGAAATAAGACCATGAAAGGGTTTATCCTAATTATGAAATTGTTTTGCAGGCTTGTCAGTGATTTCAACAATATCATCAGAGACCATGACCTTCGTGGCTGTTTATCCAACTACTAGCTGGTGGTGTGCTAGTCTACAGTATATCAAGATCAACAAACATGCCTGAATAACAAACTTCTGAATTTAATATTATTATAAGGGATGTTTCAAATTACACTATTAGTATCATTTACAATTACATTGACGTTCGTGATTAGGACTTTCACACAATAACAACTGCTAGTTTTTTTGGAAATGCAAATGTCGAACGAATTTTTATTGATCTGTTTCAATTTTCTGGTGATAATGATGTTGGCTTGATTGAACGGTGTTTGAACTTACGCCAGAAATATGCACTAATCCCAAGGCTGTCTTAATTCGTCTCATTCCTATATCATCTATATGAGGAATGGCTTTCCTGGGTTCCGTTGCTAAACTCGATAGATGATCCATGGCAATAAGGTTTTTTAAGCGTTGTCTTATTTCCGATTCTTAATTAATGTATCTCGAGAAATGGGTGGAAGTTAATCAGAAAATAACCTTCCCATATCAAATAACTCAAATAAGGCTTATACAAATTGATAGCTGGCTTTCAGATAAACTCTGATATCGCCTAAAAGCTAGTAAAATTAATTTGTACTGCACATCAACTGGATAAAACACAAATTCAATTGGCTAAACTTACTTAGACAATGCACACTGTATCGTTACTGTTCTTCTTTTTCTGACGTTTTAAATCATCTACTTGGTTACTGATGGTACAATTGTTATGAAAACATGCCATCTTTAAAAGTTGCATATGTAAATGTATTTCGTTAAAAAAACACAAAGAATTCATTGGTAAGATATACGTCACTATCACAATAAGGATACCAAGAGTCACCTAATGGCCAACCGGCATTGTGGCCCAAGACGTATTCTGCTGGACGAGGTAAAAATCGCCACCCTATCAATATTCCTGGGAAACATAAGGGGTTTCTTCCAGTCACCTAATCAAAGCGTCCATCTTAACCCTGCCACCTCAGTAGAAATATCACATATATCAATGTCAAAATGTTCAAAAGCTGTTACTTTAACCTCGACTCCCAATAATGACCGGATTGCTGCTCTACAATCTGCTGTCAAGTGCCGCAAGCCTCACAATGCCATCAGTCATGACGTGGATAACAATGTGCAGGGTACAGAAAGTTTGATGATTGGAAGAGCAAAGTGCTTTGACTCATAATCAGGTGCGTCCTTATGCACTGTAGCTCGTGCTTTCTGAACTAAGGGCAACAGCGATATGATTTGTTTGCCGCATTTGTGTTACCCACTCGACGATTCATTTCTAACGTAAACTGTTATCAAGCTCCTTTTTCTAGAATACATTTAAAAAACTGCTCAAAAATCCTGTGGCAGATGAACTTAATGTGTTGTAAAGCTACTTGTACCCAATCTTTATAGGAGACTAAACAAAACCAAACAGTATTTTAATTCTTTAAATCATTCCTCAGGCCACTGACAGTTTGTCAAAAAAAAAAATACAAAGTCGAGCACAAAAGCATCTAATTTATATTGAGAAGTTCGGAGGGTTTGGCTCTAGAAAGATGTCCGTTGCAGAATTATATGGCATAATCGACCGTTTTCCGGTTCCAATTGGTCGTTAGCGGCCAAGGGAGTGCCACACTTCAAGGTGAGTTATGTGGTCAAAATTGATATTAGTTTCCCGGAACAAGGTTAACAAAATCAATGGGATGTCGCTGATATTGTAGGTCATCATAATCAACCGGATGTTGATCGCGCCTCCCTCCCTCTCTATTGTTTTCTCCTCTAGCTTCTTATTCCTAAGATTTAATCTATATAACGAAGGTACTAAATGCTGTTCCATGCTGTACTGATGTTTACAGCAAGGTGTCACCGAAGAGGAAACGGATGGACAACAAGCTTACACTGTTCGTTAAGATGGCAATAGGTAGCCCGCCTTAACGTTTACCGGCTTGTGACGTCATCCAAATACAGGATTTCTGGTAACCGGAAGTTAATCTATAAATTTTCGTCACTTAATGGTCGATATGCATGTGATTTGGTATAAAATGTGATTTTTCGAGCAACAAGGCCGGGAAATGTTTGGTAAATTATGTACCTTGAATACTTGAAATGTGCACGTTATAAAGGCGATGCCGTGAGGGAAATAGATGCAGCCGTTTATATTGAAAATTCGTTTGTAGTAGAGAGGTGCCCTAATGATTTGAGCGTTGTGTTTCACAATCTGAGTATATCTATAATATAATGAGGTAGGGGCAAATGCAATTTTGGTAAATTTTTAAGAACGTATTTTATTTACTATCCAACACTTGCAAGCCATGTGACCGTGTGTTGATGGTATAAGTCCTACTTCATTTAGCGCGGGTGGTTGAGTGAGCTTCCTTTGTGTTACCTTGTCTTAAGAGAGGAGGAAGCCAACCCAACACGTTGTCCGTCTTATAAATGTGCTTGTGTGTTGCACGTGTCATTTAGAGTGTTTTACATCACCCGTTGGACTGACACGCCGTCACATGAGTGAAATAACTATAAGTACGGCGTAAATATCGATTCAATTTATTATTTGGTTAACATTGTGTGCAATCTCCACATTTAACTGTCTATTGGAATATTATACATGGATAAATCAATATACTCGATCCATGGTAAAAACATTAAAAATGATCCGGTTTAAATTCTATTTACAAGTTTAGAACACATTTCAACTAGTAAATCAGTTTAGACTTGATAAGACTAATAATAAATAACGCTGAATAAGATTTGTAAAGTTGGATTAATCAAACGCCAGATCAGGAGCCATACAAATAAATGAAGGGTAGAGCCCAGTCCGATCGTTTTACGTCTTTTATAAGAATGACAGTTTATTGCTTGCACTCATTTTGAAACGGCTGACCTTCTGTTACATTCTAGAAAGTGCAGAATGACAAACATTGAAAAAACGATTATCAAATACGGAGCGATTTTGTAAGATCAATATTTCGGGCTAATCTATTAAACGTATTTGACGTATTTTGGGTTCAACAGTCGGCAAATGGTTAGGGGACTAGCACATTTTGTACCATTCTTATAGCCCAAATTGAAAATGTTTTCGCTGAACTAATCAATCAGATATTACTGATAAACGCATAAGGAATAACATCGAACTTGCAAGCTACCAAACGGAACTGCCCTGCCTCTAACTTGATTTCTCCTGTGGACCATGATCTTCAATCCTCTGCAGAAATATTCAATACATCAAAGTCAATAGGAGCTAAAGCTGCAACTCAAAACTCAAGTCCCGAATAACGTCAACATTGAGTATGTTCTACATAGAGGTAGAATTTTTGATGTAAACATTCATTTGACCAGTTTGAAAGGATATCATTGAAATTGCCTAATCTTTGAAACCATGCTCCCCTATGAGAAGATATTTAATGCATGGTCAGGTTTGTTTTTGTATATCATATGTTAAAATTTCTTAGAATACAATTTTGAAATACCAATTATATTATGCAGTTATTTAGGCATATAACACAGTACATATTTTTAACCATGTATCCAAATGACCCAATTTAAGGAAATACATATCTGAGAGACAGCAGTACAGAAATGCTAGATTTACAATGTGATATGATCTTTAGCAGTTTTGTATTGATGGGAATCGCGTGAGGTTGTGAGAGGGAGTATGGCGTGGTGTTGAGATGGTATTACTGTAGCATTACATTACTTATGGTCTTTACATGATGTATACAATAATCCATGTGGTCTACACTTCTGATTATTCTCTCCCTTCCCACATGCAGATATTGAATGATATCAGATAACATTTTCCCTATATCAAATCATGTTGCATTAGATGTAAAAGCCTATCTAACAAGAGGTAACAGTCTAACCTCAAACAAGCATTGAAAGAATAACACTGACTCGCACCCATAACATATCAAGCTCGCTGTACTATCGAAAGAGCCAGATGTGCCAAATGTAATGTGTTCTGAAGGCATCCCAGTTGTGCATTCCTAAATATATTACCCTTTCGTACTTTGACGAATTCTGTTGTGATAAAACAACTCCCAGCAGAAATTACTACCGAATGTATGATACATTACACGCTAGAAAACCAGTTTAAGTTTTCAGAAATTTAAGTTATCACTGGTTTTGGGAAGGATTGCGTGACAGCCTCAAACCAATGTAAAAAAACTAATGTATTGAGGTTTTTATCTGAGATTTTAGACAAATATGAAATTGGTAAATAAAGTAAAGGAAATCGGCCTTTCCTTGCAGCATAAATCTGTATGTTATAAGGTGTACGCATCAAGATTTTGCGATCAAATTTTAAAACGTAACGGCATGTAAATGTATATAAAATGTATTTTGATTTATATTTATTGGATCGCACTGTTGTCACGACTGGATTATTGGATGTCCTTCTCTATACAAAAAAGGGCGTGTGACTGAAATCAAATTCTGCTTTATTTTTGAAATCAAATTACTCAATTGTACATTAATAAAATTGTCATCCTTTCGATAAAGGAGAGTAAAGCTTGAATATAGTTGGACTCCTTCCTGTTGAGACCAAGATAATACAAAGAGCTCACACAGGAAAATTCCTTTCGATAACTACACATTTAGGTGTAGTTAACGATAAAGTTATGTTAACCATGACTTTTTGTTTGCTTTAACTGTTGACAACAGTTATAGATAATAAAATGAATACAATTCTGAAATATAATTGATCTACATTTGTACATTTTTAACGTCGTAATGAAGGGTTTTTCCTTTATAAACTTTGTTGGTCTTTGCCCATGGAACATCGAGTTATCAAGTGCCTTATTTTGCTTTAAGCGATCGATATGCTTTATATTTCCTTAGTAAAAGCAGTGTTGAGGAAGTCATAAAAAATACGGTGATTCATATTCTCGGTGATCGAATTGAGATTACCAATATCAAAACAGGAACGTTTTGAGCCGTCTTTGTGCTGGTTTGAGTGACTGTTACAGCCTAATCCCAGTTAAGTGTAAATTCCGCTTTCGCACTAAGCGATCCCTTGTCTTAAACCCCGCTGATCTGTAAACAGTTAGTCTGCGACTGGCATGAACCAACCGTTAACAACACCACCTTGTGTTTGCTCCATATCACTTATATAACTGATCATGAACGTTTGAGGCAGACGCGAAAATAAATTTTGCTTGTAGTTAAATTCACGTATCGAATTCCAGTTTTTCGTAGAAAGATTTGTCACCGAAACCTTTATCTTCTTTGTCTTCTGTAGCAAAATGGAAAACAAATGAATAGTTCTTACCTAATATATTCCACGACAACGTTTATATTTACCAATAACATACAATATTATAGATAAACATAGGTATATAGAAGTTGACACACTTACAATAAGATATTATGGATAAATAACTTCTGGTATATTTTCGAAAATGCCGTTTTCATGCGATGATTACAAATCTCGACTGCGTGTACTTCTTAACTTGTGATAGAACAACGTTAATAATTAGCTATGACTACTGATATTATGACAACGTTAGAATGTTACCCTAGTAGCATTAGGATTATAACGAAGTCATAATATCAGTAGTTAAAGCTAATTATTCTATCACAAGTACACATTATATTCATTAAGATTTGTGATCATTGCTTGACAACGATCTTCGCATCTTGACCGAAACGTTGCTCCAAAATTATGCCAGAAGTTGTTATATCCAAAATATAATATGTTATTGCAAGTGTGTCGACTTCTATATGCTTCTTAAAGAAGTTTATATTGAAAGTTTTATAACTTTTTTTGGCATAAATAAAATTAGATTTGTTTTCTGTGTCTGACATTATGTGAATGTCGTTTAGCCACTTCGGTACAATGATGAAAATTTAAAACGATTTGATTTTAATAAATACAAAGTGAAGAATAATATTTATGTGACACTCCACGATTGGCTATATCATATTGAATGTACACAACAGCCGAATCACACCACGCTCAACAGTCTCCATACACCAAATAGGACCTATTTAGGCTTCAATGTCACACTACGATTGTGGTTGAACTTTGTATAATTTTCGCTGGATGATTGTAACATTGCTGTATAAGTGTCACAAATCCGTAAAATGTTGACGAGAAAGTAAACAGAAGTCCTGTCGAACTGTTCGCACGCGGCAAACCATCTCAAGGGCTGTGGAATCTGTGGAATCTGGAATCTAAATCGAAATAGTCCAACAGATCAAATTTAACATCAATGTCAAAACAAAAAGCAAAATAATGTAATTGTGTAGATCAAACTCACATGAACATATGATAACAAGTGATACAAATGATTGGCAAATGTGCGGTATAAGCGATCAGAGGTAATCAATTGTTGTGAACCTAATCGAACGGAGAGGTAGCTACATGTACATTAAATACAATTGTTTCCAATTATTTGATTTTGTTCACTTCCGTATCCTTGCACATCAAGAACAGCAAATACCATATTGACAAGCTCGACAGAAGCTCGGCAGCTTGCAGAATTTTTGGCCATAATCTGCCTAGTTTCTTGCTCTGTAAACTTCATGTTTTGGTGTTTTGGCCGAAATGATTTCTCTAGACGAGGGCGACAAATCCACGATATGTCGCTGATTAAGCCAGTACCAGCACTGTCGAATTCTGCAAGTCAACCAGTAAACTTATCTCTTTTAACTTCATTTCTCCCGCGGATTCTGACCTTGCCACCTATGTTGAAGTACTCAATACATCAAAGTCAAAGGATACAAAGGCCATGATTTCGATCTCGAGCTACCGTATTGACCAGGTTGGCCCTGCTCAATACCAGTAGATTTAATGAATTTTTCTGAACCAATTTATTTAACCACGCACAAAGGATCGTATTGTAATAGCCCGAACATCGGAAAGTATTCGGTATAAGATTTTGCTGTGTAGATCAATCTTGTGTTATACTAAAGATGAACCATCTTGTTTAAATTAATTATGTACGAAGTAAAACAGAATAATATGGTCAACTAGTAAATAGTTACCATTTTTCATGCAGGTACATTCGCTCCAGTAAAATTCATTTATTTTTCTGTATGTTCTTTCCCTCCAATAAATATGTTTTTCTAATGTGGAGCTGCCTTTTTTGTGATTTTTGATCGATGGTAATTTTGCTTATTATTCATAAAGTTACTCTGGGCGCAGGTACGGTGGCGTATCACCTGATGTCCTTTGTTCATCTTTGTTCTTGTTTTTGTCGGAATAATGTAATTTGATCTTATTCAAAACGATTTTTCTTCAATGACGCTGAAAGAAACGTGTTGTTTTGATACCTAATACATGACACATGAAACATAACAAATTAGAGTCAACGACGTTGAGGCTATCAGAAACAATAAGAAAACAAATACTCAATGTGTAAATTAAAGGCGAAAACATAAACATGGCGAGACAAAAACTTATGTGGTAGTTCACTGCCAAATGTGACACAAACAAGATTTAATAAAGAATAATAAAAATCTGTAAATCAACCATTTCCCTTTGCATTACGTATTTCTTTCAGATACGTTTTACTTGATTCGAACGTATTTTCACTCAAATAAAATAGGGTTTACAATAGAGAGATACTGGGTGCTCTTTTTGTTTTCCGTAAACGATACTTATGTATTAGTTACACATTTCATTTTATATTTTAAACTGCTCTTGATACTCCTAATTATGTTGTTGATAAATTCAGTCATAACAACTAGTGATTTGATTTATTCCGATAGTTGGTGACAAGGTATTTTTCCGTGCGACACATGATTTATTATCTTGGATGTGATCATCCTTGTTTTTCCATTAAATGTAGTATATAAGATACGATCACAGTTGACAAACAAAACATTGACATAAGTTATATAATACAATTGTCAGCTATGATGTTTATAAGTGAGAAATTATAAATAATAAATGAGAACTGAGTTTTAATTGCTATTATTGTATCGGTTTGTTTACACATCCCGCGTTGTAGTTTTGTGCGGAAATCAGATTTGGTTTCTGATATAAATGCCATGGGATTTTTTTTCTATCCTCTCTTGTAAAAATATATGAGGAATCAGTTACACAAGATACTTGAATTCGCCTTTTTCAATATCGATGTGATTTAACAGAAAACTTCATCATTTATTCACGACCAAGGAAATGAAAACAAAGTGGTAAGATACTAATGTATTTTTTATTTGCCTTTGTCTGCTTTCTGTGCGGTCTATTTCGGTATTCCTTCAGGAATTCATTGGTGAATTTTTTTCTAGGTAAATATTTGGGCTCTTGTTTAGGTCACTGGTTTGACAAATACATGTAATACCCACCCGTACCATATATCCCTTTTCGCTCTGGACACACGTAGTCATAGAGCTGACCTTCTGTCTGACCCTACCGGACAGCGGGATTTCTCTTATTTGAACGCACTTTGAATTTGTTTTTGTTCTCGAAATGTTGACCGTATTATTTTTGATTTCTCTGCGAACGTCTGAAAAACCCTTCATGATGTTTTGACAAAATTTATATCTCCTAATCGTTGGCAGGTTAATTGACCCCAATATTTGGTGTCGAGTGAATCGCTGAACAAAACATGCAAGCCGCTTTTTTTAAATTTAATTTACTACAGAGTTTTTCATAATTATGTATTTAAAAAGAACAAAACACTAAACTCACAGCATAGAAAGTAACTTGTTACATCTAGCAACATCAAATCGTGTTCCTTTCTGGCATAATAATCAAAATACTATACACTAACAAAATTATATAGCAACAGTTCGTTATGTTTTGCGTAATACAACGTAAACGGGAAAATGATACCAGAGTAAATGATTGAAATGTTGCTCTATAAGAAGTATGCAGAAGGTCTTCTGGGTATAATCTTTTTATGAGGCAGGTTAATTGATCATATCTCGCCAAAGAGGTTGTGCTATGCACTATGTTCTTGCCATCCTCCGTTAGCCAACGACACGTGACATAGACATGTATCTGTTGCTGAAATGACAAATTGAATATGAACATGATCAGGCCAACTGCCATTCAGTTGTTAGTCTATCTGAAGCAGTTGTGACATTATGTTTCTGTTTTAGTTGATCCTATCTTCTTCCGAGTGTTATATTGCCAACAGTGTGAAAAATTCACCTGACAACATAAACATGTTAAGTGTAGTTGTTCGTGTCTTTTTTATATTTTTTTTTGTTCACATTTTTGTTTCAGGAATCATTCAAATTCATTTCTGCTTCATTCAAACACGATTTTGTTACCACATCGGACAGACTTCAGTAACAGATTGGGAGGATTACAGTAGCTTGATTGTGTTTAAACTTGAGATTCGTAAGGCTTAGACTGATACGGAGTTTAGTCGATAAACAAACATAATGTGGCAGAGGGATTACTTTAATTTCAAACAAGAGACAGAGCACCATCACGATAGAGAGTACAACACAGAGCACCATCACGACTCCGAGAACCATCACAATACAGAACACCATCACAACACAGAGCATCATCACGACACAGAACACCATCACAACCCAGCCCATTATCACGATACAGAGCATCAACACAACATAGAGCACCACCACAACACAGAGCTCCTTCATTACACAGAGCACCATCACGACACAGAACACCACCACGATACAGAACACCATCACAACACAGAGCACCATCACGATACAGAGCACCAAATATATTTTCCTAGTCTTGGAATCAGGGTGGGTGGATCATTTAAAAGGGCAATGGCTTATATTAGAATTTGTAAATCAGATGGAAAATAGAAAACAGTATAGTGACAAACACTTCCGATAGGACAGAGGATCATTTTAAGCAATTCCTCATTACAAAAGGCTGTCGTGACTAAGGATTATAAGTTTTTTGTGTGTCAGTTGTCCTCTGCATTTCATAACAGGATAATATATAACTCCACTTACTGAATATATGCCCTTATTTATTCGTAGTACCCAACCGTTATGCTTACAGAACGATTAAGCTTTTTGTTCCAATCGATTACATGTAGTGTTAAATAAAACGATATGGTGATTACATGCGAAACACATTGGACAAGTATTGGCTAAGTTGTTATAATTATTATATTGTGGCTTGGAACTCGGTCACAAGAATGTTGTAGCTTTAACTTAGGATGGCCACGCGCTGGGTCCGTGGTTGAGCTTAAGACAAATGATCCCATTGTATCCGGAATAGGCAAGAGTCCCTCGTCTGGGCCTTAGGTTTATAGTGTAATTATTCCGTTGGCTGCAGACTTCGCGCGGTTGTTTTTAAGGGGTTTGTGCCCGGTTTTCCAGAATACACCGGCCTCGTAAAGACGCCATTCAGTTGACATACAATTTACTCTTGAGAACGACGTTAAACAACAATCGCATACAACAATGTTTAATCTAGAACTTGGGATGATAATATATCCGGTAAGGCTAATTTAAATCCGGAGAATACCTATTTTACGTGGAACTGCTGAAATAGTTACCGGTGACATTACCGTTTTACTTGAAATAAACCCAAGAGATCCCAAAATCATGTCAATTATAAATGGCAGTTGTGACTCCTCCGATTAGGAATCCTATATATGAAGTAATTGTTCACTATATCAAATGTAAAATTATTTATCTCTTTGTTTACTCTACAAACTGTTTATATTATTGTTGCTGCAACCTGCTGCTGTTCCGGTCTTGGTCAGTCGAGAATGACAACGGGCAAAGGAAATGGTTCTAGAACACTGCGAGAAACAGAGTCAATAAGTCTGGTAAGATTAATATGTATTAGAGTGGTGAAGGGGAAATGTGTAAGAGTGGTAAAGTGGAAATGTGTAAGAGTTGCAAAGTGGAAATGTGTAAAAGAGGTAAAGGGGAAATGTATAAGAGTGGTAGGATTAAAATGTATCAGAGTGGTAAAG
>JAVFBZ010007780.1:0-12213 GCA_032466195.1 Katharina tunicata
AAATTACTCCCCCCCCCCCCCCCCCCCCACACACACACACACACATGTTTATAGACGCGTGCAACAAACATAAGGTGTAACGTGAATTATTAAGGGATTTAAGAACGTCACAGATGTTATAGTGTCGTGACCAACACCTCTCCCGTCATTTTTGTACCCAGTCAATCACTCACGAAGCTATATTAAACCGACACGGAGGTATCAAACACCATTCTAAGCTGGCTAAACATTTATTTATTTAATTGGTGTTTAACGTTGTTCTCTAGGGTATTTCACCTCCAGGCCGCCGGTGTATTGTGAAAAATCGAGAAGCAGCCTCGCAAAAAACACCCAGCGATCTCCACATCCACCAGGAAACTTCTCTTATACACCTAAGTTCGACACCAATAAAGTAACAACGTATCGTGATTCCTCTTTGCTTCGACAGTAGCTGTTTCCAAGCCCCATTCTGCACAGTTCGAAAGGAGATGATTGTCATCAGCCAACCATAATTGTTAGACGCCATTTTCTTTATTTTCAAACGTTCATGTTTGACTACAGGCAGAGAATGATGTTCATAACTGATCTTAAAACAGTAAAGTGGGGACAAAGCTTTTATTAATGGGGAAAATCTCTTCGGAATAATTTCAGTAAGTAAACTTAGTATAAATTTAGTTCTAAGATACGATTTATGAAACTGCCATAACAAACTCAATAAAGTCCTTGTAGTTAGCTATTCAGATGAAAACTGAATGATTTAAAAACGGAGAGATGTCACCCTGTGTGAAATCCACAAAGAAAAACAATGCTAATCGATGTTAACAGTTCTGTTTCGACGAGTTTTTATTAGCGTCAATTACCAGAAAAGTAGAAGATACTTGAAAAGCAGATGTCATGCCGTGTTGTATGAATTGTTTATTCAGATGAAGTAACTGCTGCTTGATTTATGAAGTTAGAATAGTTTTAAATATTGACCACAAGCATGGCTTTGTGAACTTAACATTTCAAAACGGATACGTTACAACAATATTTCGTAATGTTATTTATAATTATAATGCGATATAGGATATACGTATTATATTCAAACATTGATGTCCAAATATCTGTCATATCAGCTACTATGTATTCAAATGTTTTGAACAGTGCTTCATGAAGCATTACGTGGAGGGTTGGGTGCCAGAGACTCTTGCACCCTGGTGCAATCTGAACGTGGTTACTTGGTGACACCAGGAACCGTATTTGATGTGGTGTCATGATTTACGTCCTGTAAATGTGATGTGGTATCTTCTGTGTTGGCAGTGTCGTTCAGGGTGGTTTCATTTTCCCATTAGCTGGTGTGCCGTCATATCAGTAAAATAACCTAAAGTTTGGCGTAAAACCCCATCAAACAAACAAATTCAGAACTATTGAATCAATCACAAACACTAAAGCCCGGGAAACTGTCGAAGCTAACTGTAATAAATTTGATTACAGTCAAATTCAGAACCAAGAACTCGCCTACGGCTTTATCTTTGTCGCTCAATATCTGCCATTTCACTTTAGTTTGGTTTGTGGTCTTTTTTTAGTAGTGATACTCTATTACTATGGAAGAAAAACAATCACCAAAAGCGTTAACTTTTTTTTATAATGACCATACAATGTCTGCCGTTATAGTTATAATAAACGTCTTTTACAAACAAACGTAAAATGTTTGAGCAAATGTGGTATTTTTGTTGACTATATCATAAAGATCGTTATTGCTCTGTTGATATTGAGATCGTTGAAAACTGACCACGCACAGCTTTAAAAGATACATCATTATTCCAATCCTTCATACGTTTTTTAATCAAAACTAAATAGAGGTGCAGGTAATTAGTTTTGCTTGACATTGTTTTTTTCACATTTCAATTGAAGGACAATATTTATGCTATTGGTGGGATCAGATGACACGCTCTTAAATTGGGGTTTAACTAAATACAACATCAATATGAAGATACATTTAGTGTGAATATACCATTGCCACACAGACACAGTTAGAGGGAAGACGCTTTTAGGATAAAAACACTACTTGTGTGAACTTGATTCTTGGACTAACACACAATTTGCACGGACACTATTTTAGCGTGAATACACTGTGGGCGTGAAGAAGCTATAAGCTTGAAGCCACCATCAGTGTGAATACACCTTTTGCATGGACACTTTTAGCAGGTACATCTATTAGCATAACGTTAACAATAAAGTTTCACAGCCGTTGTCAAATGATAAGCAAGTGAACAATACATGTATTTTAAAGCCAGAAAGAAATACTGCTAGTTAACTGTTATTATATCATTTAACATTAGTAAAGCTTTATCAATAATAACAAAAATATGTCCTTAGCGCTTACATTTTTTATCAGTTGGGAAACAACACTTAAACAACCTATTATAGAAGTGTCTATTTACACCAATGTTGATGACAACTAATTCTTACATTCCAAGACATTTGCTCTTTAACAAAAGCATATAGTTATTCAATATATTTTATACTGATAAATGAAAGACTGGTAGACATATGGAATACAATTTGTCACTAAAAAATCCAATCTAGTCGAGCGGAAATAAATCTTTGTTATGTGAGCTGACCTTCGCCTTTACTGTAGCGGAAAATACATTTATCAACGCCTGATAATCATCGCCTATGATGTGGCTTTACTGCTAGATAGTCATTTTAGTAAAACATGCTACGTGTTGGGTTTGTTCTTAAAGGAAGCGATTTCATCCATTCTCGATCCTTTATAATCACCACGTAACTCTCCGTGTTCACCAGCAAAGGTATCCAGGGTTTCAAAGAATATTTTTCGAAAATTCATTTATTTCCTTAACATGAATTCATAATTACTAATGAACACAAATAAACATGACAAAGATGGATTTTCATAAATGTCCAGAAGTTAAAAATACCCATTAGTTGAAGCAGTTGATATGTGCCCAGCTTCTAAATGCTGCTTTATCAAGATACTAATGAACATCTAGATATTGTGATCCTTACTGTTGAAGGCAGTTCTCAGGGGCATTTGGCTTTAATGTGTGTATAATTACTGGGAGAAAACTAGTCACGCGCGGGCGAACATTCATATTGTGTCCATAAATGATAACCACGTTAACCACTCCACAAGGCCTGATTTGAGAAAACACGTGTGGTCGTCATAATTTTCGTGAACAAACAAAATGAACTGCAAAAACATGAGAGCTTAAATCGGTTTAGAGATTCGCAAATAACATTTAGATTACCGAAAAACTTTACCTACGTGTTGATTTGGAGTATAGTATATGGAATATTTATAGACATTAAAAGCACCAAAACACATTTCTATCAATGGATTTCCATTGTGTGACAATGTTTTTGCCAAGGAAACCCTTATTCTGAAGGCTTTCTGAAAGGGAGTTGGTAAGCTCTTGATAGCCATGAACTCAGAAAAAGCTTACTAAAAGAAATGACCCGAAGAAAGTCAGTAAAATAAGTTATTAGAAAAGCAGTTACAATAACCGAACATGTGTGATTGCGAAGCCATTTGGTATTTCCGTACTATACTTGATTAAGCAAAGTCGACCATCGAAACAAAATAATTGTGATTAAGACTAGATTTTCGTCAATGGTTATTACTCGTTGGTTTAACTTCATATAAATTCAGTTTTTGTAAGTTCATTTAATGTCAATAATTAATATTTAACAAGTAAGGAGATTAAGACTAGATTTTCGTCAATCATTATTATTCGTTAGTTTAATTTCATATAAATTCCGTTTTTGTAAGTTCATTAAATGTCAATAATTACTATTAAACGCTGGGCAGATAAGCAATCTATAACATCGTTTTTTAAAAGTTTAACAAAACGTGACACGCCAGCAATAGAAGAACAACACAATCGTCTTCCAATATTTACAGCTATCGTATACTGTGGCCACTGTTTAGGAAGCAATCGCATTGGAAAAAATCAATACAAGTTTTACATATGTATCTATTCCGGGTTATATCTTCTTAACATCTTTACGGATTTTGGTAATACTTTACATGATTGTTACACATTACATATTTTCACTCAAGGTCAACGTCAAGGTCATATATGTCTGAAAACAGATCGTGTCCATCTGTATCTTATCCGCGCATTATCTATAAACTAAACTTATTTACGGATACAGGTAATTGGGTCATACTAGTTTCATATATATGTTGTGTAAATGTATTTTAATAGAAACAAGTTTCCTTTTCTCGAAACCAAGTTCGTCTCAACAAAATAAGGACACGGTCAAATCTCATTACTTGTTTATAAACTGTCGAGTTGCTGCTATGAGCATAGGGAAATTAGGGCCTACCACAGATCTATTTTGTATATAATCTACTTCTTAAAATCCAAGCCTCTGTGACATTATGGCATTGGCAAAAAATTTAGGTCTATGACGAAAACATGTTTGTGTTATTGTTGTTATATTATATTATATGCCAATACCCTTTCCAGGGACACGTCTTTATTATTTATTTACCTGTGAAATATAGATACTCCTTGGTAGTAAAAAAAACAAAATTGAGAACTATGACGAGCACCAGGACACAGTAGACTTCCGTCCACTCATTCAATTTATTGTTCAAAGAAGCCTGTCTCAACGTCAGGGGGTTTGTTAAATCAGTATTTCTGAATTTCCTGGAATAAAATGTTGGCATATCATGGCCAGATGGTCATGTTGTATCAATAAATTATTTGACAAACTCGATTACGTTTAATGTAAATTTAGAAGATTGATTCGTTTTGTTCTATTGACCTCTTTGCAATAAAAATATGTTGTCATCTTTGGCATGGTAATGATAATGAATGGCTTCCGCCATATTAAGAGTAGGCCGAATTATTCGTTAAATGTACTTTATGTATTTTTAAAGAACATTAAATATACCTTACAGCTGACGTGAAATTACTCTATTAATGATGATATAGACACTGAGGATTTCGAAATTATAAATTAAAAGTAACGTTATTTAAAAAAATGATGCCATCGACTGAATAGAACTAATGTATACTGGAAAAGAAATGTCTTAAATTGATAGACGGTAATTGGGTCAAAAACTACTTTCATAGAAATGTTTTCTAGGTTTATTATGTACAAAAATCACGTTGCTTTTACTCGACAGGCGCGTTTTATGGCAAATTTTGCGTCTCAACAACATTAGGATGTGGTCAGGTTACTTGTTTATAAACTGCCGTGTTCCTGCTATAAAGATAAGAAAAGTGTCACCTGTCACGATACTGTTTGGTATATCATCCCCTGAAAATCGAGTGTCCCTAACAAATGCCATTGGCGACAAATTTAGGTTTATGACGTTTTAAACTGGGAAAGAATAGGACGAAAACATGTTTGTGTTATTGTTGTTATATTATATGCCAATACTCTTTCCAGGGACACTTCTTTATTATTTATTTATGTGTGAAATATAGATACTCCTTGGTAGTAAAAACAAAATTGAGAACTATGACGTTAAACTCAGCAAATTGATAGCGTTCATATAAATGTGTTTCTGTCAAGCCCTAATTATAGTTCCCATCAATTTATATTTCTGATCTGGTTCTTTCACTTCAACATGGTCTTTTTTAATCGCAAGATCGTGTCATAGATCTATGGTATAGATTATATACACATGTTCTGCAGTTCCGCATAAATAATTACAGTAAGGATCGGTTTTCTCAGTGTTAGTATAGTGTGACTAGGTTAGGCAACGGAGAGTATGCTTAAGGAGCCTTTTAAACAGAAGTGAAATTTTAATTAAACCCTCTAACTATAATTGTTTATATTTGTGTTTGCCTTCATTGAAATGGTATTATTTCACTGGACGAACACCACATTTGGTAATAATTTATTTCTAATATACTTTTTATTATTTGCATTAAAATACTTGGTTTCAGGAAACCGGTACCCTAAAGGCGTTTTTAATTAAACCATTCATACGTGAGGCTGATTGCCCTCCCTCTGAAATAAATATTAAGGAAATCGTCGGATCTAAGTAAAAGTTAATAACGTTTTCGATAGGCCGATTGAGTCTTCCGCAAATTTGTTTCAAATGAATGCAGTGAATGTGTATGCAACTGTGCAAACATTATATCTTTCAAAATAGAGGAGTAGGGGGTTCGCGGTCATGATGTTTCAATCCGGATATTGAGAGCCTGTAACCACGGTTGGTTTTCAATTGTTTGAGAAAACCAAGAAAAATTCTTGTTGTCGTCGTCTGTTCAAAATTATAAAAAGTAAAATATCTATTCCTGGCTGTCAGATGAAAGACGTTCCAAACGGATTTGATGAGTTGTTACCAGGATAAAACAAAACTGGTTGGGACAGTATAACTATTTTAGCATTGTGTTGAGGTTTGACTAGAGGTAAATGTCATGTAAATTGATCTTACTACGATACATAACCGTCTCTGTGATGTTAATGTTGATATTGTCGAGCTAAAACAACTCAAAAGAAGGCATTTGACTTAGAGGGATTCATTCTTCAACCCGATTCGGTTAAAATCTTATCTTTAGAACTGAGTGGCGTTTTCAACTTGGAAGCGTTTTGGGGTTCAGTTTTAACGATCGTATTATTCTGTGGCATGGATTGTAAGCATCTGTTCAAAGATTAATACTTGATTTCGTCAGCCAAAACTTTAAACTATATCTTTTGCATTCTACGCCGTTTGTGATAAATTTTATAGACGAGATCTTCGACTTCTGTTAGTATTATTACCTTTTGACCATTTCAAACTCCAGGGCGTACCACATAACTTGTCATATCTGAATATATAAAACGTCCTCCGCCCTGTTTCAGCTGAACCGTCAAGCTGCCTCAAAGCACACGTGAATAATTTATTTGGGATTAATTCTGCCAATGGAAAATTCGTGTTAATCCAAATAAAGATAGTTTCTTTAAAGGAAATAAATTTTTAATGAGTTTATTTTCTACCGAACAAGTCTGGGGATCTCCAAAGGTTTGGTAAAGTGTTCTATCTGAGGGGGATTATGTGCCAACCTACATAAATACAACACCAGTAATTGTTCGTATATGTTTGCCGACAACCTAGCTCAGTGTGTAAGAGAGTTACAAATCGAAACAACTGTATAACAAAACCAGCTCAAACTATTTATTTATAGGAACGAACCACCCTATTGTGTGCTCGCTGACGATATTTTAGCTGCACCACCAATTTAAACATTTGTTTCATGAGAAATCCGTAGTCTTGTGTGTATATTAAGGCCTATAAAGTAGTTTATGTAGCTTGCTGGGTTCCATGGCGCATTTTCCTTTAACGGTAGTAAATCCTCAGATCTGTACCTCTGTTGTCAAATTTATCAATTAAATATCTGGATTCCCACGCACTTGTGTTTCATCAGTGTTTTTTTCTCCTCACGAACGTGTGCACACAAACAAATTGAAAATCAATATCGTACTAAATGTTATGAATCGACCTGCAGTACAGTTTGATCGACACTGTTCTCTCTGTCTACAGGTATTGACAAACGAAATTGTTTCAAATAATATTTAATCAATTAATCGGCTGGCAACATATTTCAACGCCCAAAGATTAATGCTTTTGGTATATAAAGGAATATCGTGTGGTGTTTGTTAACGATACCATACACTGGCAACGTAAAGTCGTGATACCAGTGAAACACACTTGAAAACGACGCGTAAGACTTATCAATAATTAACCAAATAAACGACTCGGACAAATCAAGTCATCATGCCGCAGTCGGCTCCAGCGGAGTTGAGTGTATGTTACTCTAACATCTTAATGATGAGCGCAAACCATGGAAGTAGCGGATTCAAGTATTGGCAGCTTAAATGTAACTCAACTCGTGATTATATATTAGTCGCTTAATTAAATTGAGGCTCTTTACCTGGAAGTCGTGTTGATAATAGCTTGTTTGTTTGATTGGGGTTTTACGCCGTTCTGTGAGAGCACATTAGGTTTCCACCCAACCGGTTATAGAAGAAACCGCTGTACTATATACGTGTATCATTGATATGCCATATGCCATATCTATGATGTTAACGTCGTTGAACAAAACCAATATTGAATCAACTTCTATGTATAGAGATTGGAATAAAACTAATATTGAATAAACTAACTTGGTATAGAGCTGCGAATGAATCCAATGTTGAATATACTAACTTATATCTTTAGATATTAATAAACTTGTCTCCGCGTGTGTTCTGTTGAAAATAAAACCAAATAAATCTCATTTAAAAACATTATTCACAAGTCTGAGCGTTTCAAATTATGACTGTCAATTAGATTGATATCGCCTCCCGTAAGCGATATTTATTTCCTTGTAATTCTTAACATTATGAATTGCGCCAAGCACGCGAACATGGAAAACGTAAATTGTAGATATCTATTTTCATTGCATGCAGTTCAGCCATCTGTCAACTCCGGTTAGTATTCAGGCTCTAGATGACCGGTTGTTTATCCAAGGCATGTAATTTTCTGAGGAGTCCTACTCCCTAAGGGTCTGTGGTGTATTAAGCGGACTTTTAGCGAATCCAAGGTGAAGATTACAAATTCGCGACAGTTCATTTATCTCTCGTTGAACAACGTCCGGGGTAATGGATAAAAGAAAAAGGGGATTTATCTGCCTTTCCTTGGGGGTTGCTGGCGCCACAGAACGAGAATATCCATATCATTGGTCGGCAACACCTACGTAGAGCTCGGCAAAGGTTTTAATACGTCCCATTACTCTGTGGGCTTTTAACACGCAGTTTTGTAGGCGACAAGACATTTTAAATAATTTCAGAGGAGCATTTGAAGGATATTGGTCGCCGTCTTCGGACATCAACTGCAGACCGAGTCGCGCCGCGCGTCTTCCACTGATTCCTAGTCCCTCAGCTTACAGTGGTCATCAAGTCGTACGCTAGAAGCTAAGAGCAAGCCGGATAACTTTAGACGCGGAGAGCCTTTGTCCAAAAGCAGCCGTCGACTTCCAGAGTTCGACAACACTTCACAGAGATTTTCACCGGCACAAGAAGCTGTTGGCGTTACCATCGATCAGGGACTCAAAACCCCCGGGATCCATCCAAAACATATTGCCGTGATAAAGATGCAGCTGTTTTACCTGATATTGGCCCTGCTCATTTCTGCCGTCGTCTCCCTTCCTATGTCAAGTTTTTACAAAAGAAGACCATTTTATAAAAGTAAGTAGAACATTTATTGCATGCTTTATTCAATACTTTCCCCACTATTTTTCACACTTAGATGTGCCCTACTTTAATGGCTAAGTTGGTTAAAACTTTAGAGAAAGATTTCAAAATTATTTTCTAGTCATTTTGTATCCAGCATTAGCTTACGTTTTTAATTCCGGCAAAACATCACTGGGACGATTACAACAAAGATAGTTTTATATAATGCGACCAGTTGTTTAATGCAGTTGTGTTTCAATATCTCGGACGTATTCGACCAATGAAACGAATGACTGATTTGAATACAAAAGGACATTATAATCCGATAACTGATGATTCTGTCTGCATTGTGTAAATATGAAGCAAGTAAATGGTGCAATTTAAAAAAACGCTAGGTTTTAATCGAAGTAACAACCTATTTTAGTATGAACTTCTGTGTAATGTTAAATGTAACAATTAGTCGATAATAATAATTCCAGCTAAATCAAGACAAGTGATTGTAGAAGCTACAAATGTGTGTGCAATTAAAATGACATATCACCATTGCTACTTTAAAACACATTATTATACGTTTATGTAAATCGCACTTTAAATGGTTAACCTACTGAGTTTTGTCGGGTATTAAGCGAGAGTGTCTGCGACTGGCGTGAGGTTTATTTGGGGTTGGTTCTAGTAAAGATAAAACGAAAACGAAACCCGGATAATGTCTTGCAATGTTTAACGCAGTTCGCCTCAGCATACCATTTGCGTATAGTGTAATTAAATCAGTGCTTATTGGCTTGTTTGACTCTATATTGGTTCAACTAAGCCAGGAGTTAATTGATTAGTGCTGAACGCCAGGCTAGAAGGTACATATTGGTGCATGGCGGCGGTGTATTCTGACATTACATAGAGACAGTAATACACACACGCACAAAACGCGAAGTCAGCTCTGTTGGAAAGATATTAGTCCTCCAGTGCTACGTAAGACAACAGGAATTTAAGCTCGAAACTTTCTGCCCTCAGCCAGAGGATCACAACTGAACGAAAGGCCCTTACGGCCTAATACTGTGTGAAATCATAAAGAAATACACGCTCTCATACCATTATATTTTCATTTTTGAGATTACAAATGGAACAAGAACAATATACGTTGTTCATATGGATCAGTTAAGAGAAAAGCCAGTCACAACGAGTACGTTACAATTATTCCAATGTATTTTACTTCTGTATTGATTTGCTTAGCCATTCCATTAGATGTTTGTCAAATTTTATAGAAAGCTTTGTTGATTGCTGGAAGTAAAAGTCGTATACGGCAAGCAGCTTTGAACGAGACAATAGGCTTATTGCTCTCCCAGTAAACTAATACAATGTGAAAATGACCGCTGCATAGGCTTATATTACTGGTACACTAAACCACTTAAACCTACCTTTTGAAATTATTGTTTTTCCGATTCAACTGAATTAATGGATTAAATCGACAATTGGAAGGTATTAATAGATGTATTGTGGACTAAGCCGATTAACTTACTTTTGCTAGAAGCAATATATATTTCGAATAGGTAGTAGTTCAATAATTGATGGTTTGTTTCATTATCTGATAACAATTCCTTCACCATCTTAGATATGAAAGGATGTCCTAATCAAAATGTAGACAGTACACTGTATTATCCTGACTAATGACTGGTGTGTATGTGATTATATAGACTTAAAGTAAAACCTATTCATCTGAAAGTATTACGATCTTACTGTGAGGAGGGGGAGATTAGAACTGTGGTTATCGACCACAACACATACAATACAGATGTGCGTTTACTGAATAAACTTGAAACTAGCCCTTTATAAATCAGTTTATACTGTTTTTTTTATGTTTTATTGCATTATTAAAACCCAAAAATCTGTGTTTGATGATACGCTATAAATCATGAATTATATCAATACATATTTCCCTTATATACGGCACTAAAATATATTAAACATACACATTTTGTTTAGAAAATGTTACTTTGGTGGAAAGTATTTCAATAAGGCAGTTTAACAGATATTGAAAAGTAAATTAATGTTATTTTACCGGAATGAGTTAAATACAAATATTTCCATAATAACTCTTTCTATATAATCCTTAATTAGATGAGAAGTTACTAATTAATTGTAACAGAACTTAGCTAAAGCATCGTTAGTGGAGTCAGAATTATTTAGCACTAGGCCTATATCTCGATTAAAGTAAGATAATACAGTTCAATATTTCCCTTGGCTATATTATAGTAGCATCTTTATACTCCCGGAAATTAATTACTCGAATAAATAATTTATTGATTACTGACCGGGTATAACTTTTAAGAAAAACAAGAATGTGCCTGGGGCTTCGGGTCAAGGTGGGGAGCACTGACCATATTTAAACATTGTTGGGTTCACCATAAAGCCAGGACACTTATTGACTGTATCAGTCAGACGGCACTAGGCAAATCCCACTTTACAAGTGTTTTAATATAGACCTAAATACATCAGACTTCTCTTACACCGATAGCAGACTGTTTTAGATGAAATGCGAAGAAATAAAGGCCTGTAACTTCCATTGGCAGCACAAAAACATGTAGTCATAAAAGGTTAATTGAAAACATTCTTAGGGAGATTAGGATTTGTATAACTAACTACAGCAATAACAAACAGAATTAGCGTAAACTGATTTGTCCTTTCTTTGCACAATGATTTGTAGACCAACTTTCAGTTCCAGAAAACTAATGACAGTACTCAATTCATACTGGTGAAATTTTAGAGGGATGGCAAAAGCCTGAGTTGAAAAAACAAACATACGAATAAGCTTGTAAACTACTGGAACTGTAACATTATCTACATACCTCCTTAAATGTATGTATGTTCATAATAAGCTTTAACCGAAAAGATCAATGTTGCTGAAATAGGAAACACAAGCTGTCTTTTCATCGGCTTAGGTCGTCTCTCGTTAATAAGATACACACGGAAAGCAAACAACCATACCATCAGTCGCAGGAAAAGGTTAATGTGGGGGGGGGGGGGGGGGGGGGGGGGGGGGGGGGGGGGGGGGGGGGGGGGGGGGGGGGGGGGGGGGGGGGGGGG
>JAVFBZ010007791.1:0-12212 GCA_032466195.1 Katharina tunicata
CTCGTGTGCGCACACGATATAAGCCATAGAGCTTACTGTGTGCTTATTGTCAAAATAAAGTTTATAAAAAAAAAATATATATATGTATGTATATTTATGTATATGCATGTGTACATGCATGGATTTGTAGGTTTGTATATTTGTATATATGTATATATTCTCCTAAAGTTGATCACACTGCCAAATATATACATAGGCAATCTATTTGGGATAGAACAAGTCTTTGAGACTTTATTCCCGCCGTTAATCATTCTTGTTATTATCATATACTATGTACTTCGTACTTTGGTGAATTCTAAATAAATAAATCTATTGTGGAGAAAATTGTATTTTATGTGTATGATAATGTTGTTATAGAAGGGTATCAAAACTTATGTTTGTTCCTTGAAAAATGCCTAATATTTCAGGATCGGAGGCAATTTTTTGCCACTCGCCTAAATATTTCGCAAGTTGTCCCCCTTTAAAGGGATTCACTTTTACTTTAGCGACTTCTGTTAGATGGTTTATCGTATAATGTGCTTCACATACCTTAACACCAACCGCATCAGCCTGACGGTCTTGACTTATTCGCCGTCGCTTACAATTTTCTTCCACTTCCGTTTCCGGTTTGTGTTTCCGCTGCCCCGAGAAAAGGAATTTCTCTACATCCAAGTTTTGTTGCGTCGATAGGAGTTATTTCCCCTATCGTAGTACGGCTGTTTGTTTGACTTGCCGTGATAACCACCTCTATTGGACCCGCTTCCAATGTCATGCCAAGTTTATTATACTCCTTGGCATCTGTCATGACTTTTCGCAAATCATCTCCAAATAGATTTGAATGATACATAATTGTCACGACTACATAGCCTTTTATAAGTACTGGTCAATGCCGGGCTCATACAATCTCGACGTCGAAGGGAGATATGATAGTTCACATGGCCTAACATGGCCACTGAATCATTGGGAGTCCTAATTTAATTTGGGACATCAATCTCTGAAGAAGTTTGTTTACATAATTGTTCTAGGCAGACCGTAATTACTGAGCCAATAGCTACATTTGTCTTATATTCGCAATTCTCAAATCTTGAGCCTTATAAAATCGGTTTAATTTCCGACATATGGGTAAGTTTACCCGGGGCACTCTGAGCAGGCCACAATTTTCTGGAGGCAAATATTTTTCCATTTAATTTTTCAGAACATCCGGGTATAGTTGTTTCTCTCATCTTTTATTTGCAGTGGATGCCAATTTTTCATTAATCGGTGGCCCGTGAGCCCCAAACTCAAATTCCTGATCAAGTTCACCGAACATTTCCGAATAAACTTTATTATCAAGTTTTTCGGAATTTTGCGCTTGACTGGTTTCTGGCTTCAATCAAACCGCCAGCATCGTCAGTATCAGACGAGCCAACATCTGACTTAGAATCAGAAAGGTTGTGGTCGACCCGTTTTCCAGTTTTCCCACAGGCCGATTTCCTTGCAGTGACTGGGCCGATATCAATGTCACTAGGCCTATCCGTTACCAAAACATTGTTTTCGGAACCTGTTCTCGTGGCGATATTCTTCCACGCTTGGCCCATAGTATTGACTGAATAAGCCAGTCTACCCATATTTTGTTGCATTAAAGACATCATATTTACCAAGTCTATTGTTGCCAATGGGACATTAGTTTTACTGCATTTGCGTAGAGAACTGTCGCCGCCTACAGGGAGCGTCTCCTCAAACAACAACTCTTCCTCGGCCGCGTCTATCCCAACCATGGGCTCAGCCACGTGGATGAGCTGTCGTGTAGCCACACACTCGACCAGGGAGAAAATTTTATGAACAATTTTAGTTCTTTCCTATCAATTTGTTAGCGTCTACCTGAAGCCTAAACAATAGAGCTTAATTAATATTGAAATGTGAACAGCTTCTGTCCTACAAATCAAAATTTTTTGTTCAACTTCGCCTATCTCCGGCTCCGTCCGTCACCTCCGATATTGGCTTTTGTGTAATAACAGGCCATTTTTTAAGTCCGTTAGCGGTATATTTACCGCTGCAGGCAATTTATGTATCGCATGTAGATAAACGGATCCTATAGGACATCAAGTGCATTCGGCGCCAACAAACTCGACATAGAAAAGGTAAAAAATGAGGATATAAATAGAACTATTTCGCAAAACAATAGGCCGAAATGACCAATGCAACAAGAGAATCAAGTGACGTGAAAGTGAATCAATGGACCGTTTTATACAAATGGGCCGGAGTGGCAATCGAGAACTACCGACGTTTTACGACTTTTGCCGACTAAAATGTAATCAGCGCAATGTAGATAATTTTAATAACCCACTGCGCATATCACACAGTCGACGTCGCCCTATCTCTTGTAACGTGGGCGATGGGAACAATGCCGTCTACACTACTGAATATGAGGTTTAACACTTCTAGTTAATGGACTTCTGGTGGTATATATTCTTAAACTTAAAATAACTGGAAACCAAGATAAATTTTAGAAGGAAAGTTTCCGGAATTAAAAGTTCACAAAACAGAAGTGGTTGGAATTTTAATATTGAACCCACCCCTAACAACGATTTATTTAGCTTGGTATTAGCACATTCAATGATTAATTTACCCCCAGGAATCTTTTTAACTGATTTTACTGCGCCTACCTTCTTTTGCAGGGCTTGTCCAAATTTTATGGCACTCAGCTTGGCTAGCGAATCCCCACCAAGCGGGGACATCAGGACTGCCAAATCAGGCGGTCAATCTTGATAAATCTTGGAGGATTGAGAGATTTTTCCTTGGTATCACGTTTATCGACAGTGAAATGCACAACCTTCGTCTGACCAATCAGTAAGCGTTTTAGATGTCGTTCGGCTGAGGCTTTGTTTACGGAAGTGTCTGACATATTTGACACTGACACATATGTATTTACTGTCTTAAACATTGGTATTCTTTCGCAACAACATGTTAGTTCTTCGCCATACAAAGGTATGTACTTTTAGTACATCAAAATGTATTTGATAATCGATCATCACTGGTACAACTTTGATTCTTTTGACTATCTAAAATACCGTTTGTACCACTCAATCGCTGGCTTCATGATTTGTCACATTTCCGGTAGACCAAGTGACAGGGACTCGAATCAATTTATGTTTATGAACAGTAGGCCTACAGATTTGTTTTAAATCATTGTGAAAACGTTTGCTTTTGTGACTTTAAAGTTGTTGTGTTCCCTTTGGCAATCTCGTTGTACAATAAATAAAATCATATGTATTGTAATGCAACAAAAATAATTATAGTTGAAAATAAATAAGGCTTGCTTGAGCTATGTGTTATCAACAGAGATGTGGTATTTATCTTAGCTACATCATTCATCAGTTTCCTTAACAGTCACATCAACACTATCATAAAAATGAAGTTATAAGCTTATCTTCTCTGTAGGAAAACTGATGTTCCCCCACTGGAAGTGTCGGCGTGAATTTACTCTAGACACACTGCCTTTGCATAGACATCAGCCAGAGGTATATCGGAGGACATATAATTTTCAATTTGCTTTGTATGAACTGTTTTTTTAAATGATCTAGACTTCAACCAAACTTTTTGCAAAGTTTTTGTAATGCTGAAACTTTATTTTCTTATTTCAGTCATTTTAACTTGAATAACTTTGTGTCTTTTGTTATATAGATACAAGTAAAAACTTCCTAATATACATGGAAAAACAGAACACAAACTCAGAATGAAAAGGCACATTCTTCAAATCACTGGTTAGCACAGATAAAGCCCAAATTTGCCATTTCAAATGTCACTGTTTAACAGCCACACATATAGAGGAAGGATAACAGATATGCATGTGTCAAATCGATGACAAGAGAAGCGAAAAAGTAGAGATTACCAAAGGTGGTCTAGAAAAAGTCATGCAGCCACCCATATAGAGGAATTTGTGAAACATGTTAACTATTGAAGGCTTGAATTAAAGGCTTTTACTAGAAAAAAAAGTGCATTTATTTCTTTGGACGATTTCAATGAAAAGTAAAACGCTTAACATGACACTCGTTCAATCATTGACTTGCATGTCTTAATTACCCCAGGCCTATATTTATTATTCTTGGCATCAATAAAAATTTTAACCAGTTGATGTGCAAGAAAGATTAATCACTTTGTGTGTCACTTTACTGTTCATGGAATATTAGCAGAGGAGAAATTTGGTTTTGCGCAAGTTGACGATTAAAGGTTGGTGATATGGCTCCCTATGGAATTTCATTGAACACAAGCATTTAGCATTACGTTAATAGACAGGTATGAAGCCTGCCAACATACTACTTTTGCACAAGACTGCCACAGTGAAATTCATCCATCTAGAAAATTGTCTCTAAGAATTTATCTGGAACATGATATTATTTTTCAGTTTTAATTACCGTAAAGGCCCGAGAAATTCGATCGCAACCCACGTGACTGCGGTCGAAATAGTCGCATCACATTTGACAAAAAGCAGAATGGGGAATGGGGATAATCCGTTTACGAAATTATAAAGGCCGCTTAACGGGAGGTTGAAAACTGTACTGCACCCTGCTGTACGCGAGGTGTTTTTTCTCGCGCAATTAACAATTGTTTACTGTCTGCTGAACTCACTATAAACAAAATAATTGGAGAGTTAGAGCTACAAATGATCGTGAACCAGTTTAAAAACAGATAATGTCCAGACGGACAATTGGTAGTTCTTGAGAGATTGCACAACAACAACATTGAACGCATCGATCAGTGAAGTGAAAAATAAGTGGGAAGCAAATTCAAGCAAATTCCGTTGACGTCGGGTATAAATTTCCATACACCGTGTCATTTTTCCATTGGACTAGGTTTGGCGATTTCGTAAAACCCAATAGATCCTCTTGTGTTCCATAGATCCATTTTTGTGCCTATATAGGCCTACTATTATCCAATATCTAGCCTAATATGTTAGAGCCTTTGCAATGCATTCAACTGAAATGAAACAATGTACAGTATCGCACGTGGCATATTTCGGGTCTCACCATGGAAACACAGACTTGTCTGTTTTCCCACGCTTTACAGCTGGTTGGTTGAAACTATTGCGATGGGCTATTCCAAAAACAAAACAAAAAGTGGACTCACCGACAGTCCACTTCTGCGAGCTATTGATTTATTTGAAGTTGTCAAATTGTCTGATTGGCCATAGGAAACTGTCAAAGTTTAAATTGACACATTGGCACGTGTTGCTAAATCAAGAAACTGAACAATTTTCAGACACAAATAATTAAACGACCTATTTTCCAAAATACCCTAAACGTTACAATCCCCATAACTATCACAGTTTTTAAATGACCAACTAACAAAACTCCAGCATTCTTTCTTCCAGACTTCCTTAATTGGTTAATTTAATAAGCTCTCTATAACTTGAACCTCATGTGGTGATTTACAAAAAGTTTAACTGTAATTGAGACAACTCCGAACACAATTATGCAGTGGTAAGCCTATTGTGCATGTGTTTTTTTGCCATTTCAAGGATTTTTGTTTAAATGTAATCATCGCCCTGTAGTCAATGTATAATATATTATATCAACAAATATATTTTGCCTTTATCCAAATATATTTTGCCGAAATGCAATAAAATTATAAAAAAATAACACTGAGTGATTATTCTTTATTTCACAAGATAATACAATTTGACAACTGTCAATGTAATGGGCCACTCAAAATGCGCGTCAGATCACTGTTTGGGTGCACCAATCTGTCACTTAAAAGAAACAAACTGGTGATTGACAGCTACGTTTAGTAAAAACACCATGGTAACACATCAAATATTGTAGATTTCTGTTTGAAGGTTCAAAGATATTGTCTATTACATTTCCCCAACTCAGACAGGCAGCACAGTCAGGCCAGTTATTGTGTAACAATTACCAGGTGTTTGACCTCATATAATCAATTACGCATGCGCTTTAACTTCTTTTGTTGAGGGCATATCTATAACTTATAATATCCAAATTGTATTCTCCTGTACTTTGGCATTCATGTGTACACGCTTACTGTCCGTGAGACATAAACTATGTAATTTAAATACCACAAATTGACCAGATTGAAAAACATCTAATTGCTGCAAACAAAAAGCAGTAATTGAAGACGAAGTTGTCGAACATTAGGAATAACCGTCGGCAAATTGATTTTTCGGTAAGTTCGAAATGGGAAAATAACCATAATTTTAAATAGTTGTATAGCTTTAAAACAATCTTATTTTGTTATTTGTGTAAATCACAACAAATCTAGCATCTACGGTAGTTTTCGCATAAAACACTATAGCTACGTACCCTTTAATTTTAGTTCTCTTTATTGATAGTGTATGTTTTCATTTTATAATTGTTATCGAGTTTTTAAACCCGAAAATGATATTCGAGACTTGCCTAGTAACTTGGTAGAACTAATATTGACGAAAAGCAGTATATTGAAGACTCTTAACGAACAACGTGAAAACTGCGAGAGGCGATTTCATGAGACGGGCAACAACTTGTAGTAACACATATTTGAGTTTTAATTTGTTCACTTTACGATGTCTTTTTGCTCTTGTTTATTTTAATCTGTTGTCTTACTTACATGCCGCAAAATCCTCCGCCCACCTTCCGGCCAACATGCGGCGATCCTACTCGAATCTTCCACCGATCATACACGAATGTTGGCCGGATGATACGCGGAGGATAGATCATGGTTCGGCCAACATCCGCGTAGGATGTTTAGTTAGAAAACGGCTGTACTGTAGTCTTTACATTAAACTACTAATTAGAGCTTTGTTTTTAAGCTGTGTATTGGGAATCGCGGCTCCTGTTGGGATGACGTTTTAACTGGCGGTCGCGACTGTTAATCCGTTTCCCCACTCCATTTCGGCGGTTTGATTGAAGTTCGACCGTTGTCGAGTCACATTTGACAACTTTGAATGTGTAAGATGACGATATGACCTCATTCGTCCGATCGAATTTCTCGGGCATTTACAGTAGTCGATATCCCTGTGCCAGTGTGATTACTCTTGACAAAAATATATATTATTCTATATTTTTTTTAATAAAACTTAGGTTGTTCTTAATGATACATAATTATTAACCTGTAGTTCTATATATGAAAAGATTTTATATCAGTTTATTAAAAGTTTAGAGTTTATGTAAAAATGTGTATTTTTCTTATCTTAAGAGTTATTTATACTTTAGGTTTTAAAACTTGGGAAGTTGGATAAACATAATCGTAAACATTATTACTTTACTTATCACCAACTTGGTATAACAGTTGTTCTCATTTACTGACTTCTGTTCACTATCAACTGTGTATAATCAAAATTAAGCTTACGATTCAAGACGAATTGTTTTTAATAATTAATGTAACCAAATATCACTTGACAACTTTTGAATAATATAGTGAATACTTAGAACAAGAGAGGTTACATTTTTAAAGAACAAAACAATGATAAGTGTGATGGCATATTCTTAGTATTGTTTATGCATCGATCAAATAAAAACACTATTTCCAGTGGAGTGTGGAACAGATCAAATCATCAATGAGGAATAAGGTCGTGTATTTTGTTTACTAAGCAACATTTATGTGAATTGCTTCTATTCTTCCACTTGCTTTATTTGTTACACATTTGTTTCCTTTTAATACTCCTTAAGTATTTATCTGACACATTAGTGTGATAATTTATACCTAAAATATGATAAAATTATGTCATCTGACATCAATCCATCTAGGGTATTTCTTTTAAGTGTACTTTCTATCTGGAGGACAAACATTCTCCAAGAAAGAAACAATTGGATTAGAATGTGACACACACAAAATATGTGTAATAGAAAGACTTTGGATTTGAAATTTTAACACAATTATTTTCAGTGCATCCTTCTTGTTGTAGTCATGTTTACGCAAAAAAGTGCGCTGCCGAATGAATCGTCTAAATGTTAATACCAACTGATTTAAAATTAAACAGAGAAAATAAGTTCTCATAACGGCCGATTCAATTTGAAATCTGTAAAAGGCAGAGATCAAATGGTGAAGCAATAGGCCTTACCACCCAAGTACGTGTTAACTTACTCAATACCAACATCAAAGAGGGATAACTCTTTCTAGGTGAACAACAAGATGGCCAATCAATACATTTGAGTCAAAGATTCGATGGTAGGGAGAATCATTTGATTCTCTATTTTAGAATGCCACGATTGTGTGTACGTACGTGTTCTGTATTTCGTCCATATCCAGTTTCATCATATTGATATAATTTCCGCTTAGTATACCTGCAGCATACAGTTTTCAATAAGTGTAGAGGCACAAGAAACAACGTAACACACAGACTTGTGGATGAATACGCTCAACTCTTTACTTCTATCTGAGCTTATTTTACAGCAAATCAAGGCAATAAAGATAACACCCATTGACTCAGCCGGTCAAGGAGTGTAGGACTGCCATGAAATAAACATGTTATATCTCCCTTCCGGTTCGGGTAAAGATTTGTTCGTAACTTGAACCTTGATGAAAGGGGAATGACATACCATTCAAATCATTTACAGTTACCCGTTAAATAACCTAATTCTTCTGTTCAAAGGATGTCATACGTTGACCATTGATCATTGTGTGCATGTCAAATCTGTGACAACACTGTATGTATAACAAAGGGTATTTATTGAAAAGCGTGCAACATATTAAAGCGTATATCAACATGTTTTTATCACCCAGTAATAGAACTGTACCATTCAAAATCATTGTAGGCATAATGTCCGCATCGCATACAGGGCGATATGGACGCATAACTTGCACCTATATACCATCTTATTTCAATGCCTTTTGACCATTTTCTTCAATTCTTTCAGTGTGTAATTTTTATTGTTACAGTACAATTCCCAATAATAAAAAACTAACGAAATTGACCGTAAAGAAAAAATGAAAGACCAGCAAATTTTATATTTAATCATTTTTATTATGAATGAAATACGATAACACTAATATAACTATAAACTATATGAGTTTGTTACTTACAAGTGATAGTATGCTGTAGAAAATTGTCCAGTTATACAAATCTTTGGCCTTGTAGAATGGTTCTGGATAATAAAGAAATCCTCTTTCTGCATTATTAAGGAAGGGCTATAAGTGTCTGCAGCTTATCTAATAATCGCCATATAATTTACATGGGTCAACTGTTCTTCCTCTCTCTCCACTATATGTGGTCTACATTGCTCGTTTCGCATCCACAGCCACATTTCATTTTCATTTGTCCTGTCTCTTAATAGAGTTGATTCGGAAATTCCATACCGACTACAGTCACGGCATACAGGCATTCATGAAAAAGTCTCATTAGTTTGCGTGTTTGATCAAGGTTGTCTGCCGCACTTAAGGTCGCCTCACTCACATGGCAGCGTGCCAGCCAAATGAAAATAGGAGAAACAACACTGGTAACACATAAATAAGGTTCTCGGGGTCATATCTTCTTTGGGGTTTAAAGTCTTTTTGTTTTTTTAGTGAAGAGAAAGAATTCAAAGTGTTGCTTTGAAATATACAAAAAACAATACATAAATTTACATAGAGGCCCCAGGTTACTCCCTTTTTAACATTAACATCAGAATATTGGAAAATTAAAATAAACTATAGTAATCAAGAAATCAATCAGATGTATTTGTTTATTAATATATTTGACGGGTCTTTACCCTCCTACTCAAGAGTATTTCATACCGGTGCATGGTGGAAATCTGTGAATAAACCTCGTAAAAAAAACCTGCAGTACCCAAAGGCCGATACGTAGGCCTATAATAGGCCTACGTAGCCACCGGAAAACTTCCCTTATATATTTTAGCTCCACTCTGGGGGATCCAAACCTATTCCAGATACATTGAACAGGACTCTGTAGTCCGAGGTAAACCCACCTGTGTAAATCAGTTTTAAGGTGGATATTTTCAATTATTTAAGGGTCGAAATATATATCACGTTCGGTTTATATTCCTTAAATAGGCCTATATCATTCTAGTTCACCGTCGCCTATCTCCGGTACCGTCCGTCGCCTCCGATTATCGGCTTTAGTGTAATGACAGGCCATTTTTTTAGTCCATCGCTGCAGACAATACTTGTATCACATATAGATAAACATATCCTATAGGACATCAAGTGCATTCCCCACCAATACAAATCGACATATTGCAGGTAACAGCAAAGAAAATGAGGAAATAATATAGAACTATTTATCATTATAATAGGCCGAAATGCCGAATACAACAAGAGAAGCGAGTCACGTGAAAGATTTTAAATGTCTCCATACATGTAGGTCGGTTAATGAGGTCAAGCTTCAGCAGCCTCTCTATGACGTACACAGATATTTTCAAATACCCAGTCATTACATACAGGGTCAGTCACAGAAGTGAATCGATGGACCGTTTTATACAAATGAGGCCTATTTAGCAGTAAACACAAGAAAACATTCTGGTTTTATTAAGTTTAAAAATAAATTAAATCAGCGTGAACAGAAATAAGGCCTATAAATATCCACAGTAAAGTAAAATTGAGAAGAAAAATGCACTCTCACAGCTCTAATCACCCATACATTCATGCATTTTTATGAAAGCATTCAAAGACTGGCTCGTACCTCGACGGTATAGGGAGAATGAATAGATTCTCTCTTTTAGAATGTTGCAAAAGATGTCCTACATACAACGTAATGCTTACTTGATTAAAGCCATGTAGGTCAGAAGGAATATGGGTATGCTTGACTTGGTTATAGGCCAGACACAGCAGTGTCATGCTGTGAACTGATTTCAAGTCTACCCACTGGTATTAATAAATTAATTGGGTAAGAAAGTTATACAAAAACAAATCAATTATATTTGACGTCCGGTGTTGTTCAACTGATACAAAAGCAGAATATATATCTACGAAGCGTGTTATCGGAAAGCCACCAACATCTGAAATGTTCATCTTTTTGATGTGTCACAAAAACGTGTAGCCAAATGTAGCCAAAAAATCTACACTTTGAAAAGTGAAACGAAACATGTTCTTATAATGGGCAAAAATTTCTGCAATTGTACATAATCCAAGAGTTTTTTTTTTAAGATGTTGTAATATCATATAATGTTTTGTTTGTTTCTACAGACTATTTTAAGCTGAATTATTTACATCAATAGCATACACAACGCAGTCATCGTGGGTGTCAATCAATTACGCATGCGCAGAGGAGAAAACAAAATTGAAAGTACCGACTGTCATGTGTTGCAGATCGTAACTTTTGACTCTTCACTTTGTACGAAAATATCTAAGTCTTAGAAAAATATTGAAAAATGAAAAACGATAGATCAATTTTTTATTTTTGTTTGATGAAAGTGAGACAGAAAAAAAGAAAGACATGAATTGGACGTCCAATTTTAAATTTTCAATTTTCCGACTCCAGTAAAAAGAAAAGAAAATTGAATGTTCATTTTTTCTTTTTCTTTTCAAGGACTGAAGACACAAAAATCGAAAATTGAACTAGCTAGTGTTACACGGACCTTACATAAACCGGGGGTAGTCAAATCTCTTGGAGCGTATTACCCACCAACACCGTTTACACCCCCCATCGATTGGAGATGGTATGACCCAGAAATTATTGCATGACCGAGCTATATTTAGCTTAAAATTTCCAGGTGTGGTTTAGTTTCGATTTCTGGGAAATGGCCTGACAAAGGCGTGTTCATAAAGCATGTAGGCCTATACGTCCTGTCCTAACAGATTACAAGCGACAGCACGACGAGAAGGATGATCCAGTTTTTCATCAAGAAAACAGGGCAGAAGGCTTCAGAGGCATTTAGAAGTGCTGATTTCCAGATGAAGGGTAAGTTAAACTTGTCTGTATTTAGATGTAGAGTTCTGTATCTTTATGGGTTGTCCGAATATTGGGCTATGTTAGTTTGCTTTTTTATTAATTCTGACATTCGACTGGCAAACCATAGCCCGAAAGGCGCCATTACCCGATTGCAACATTCCGTTGAATGTGGCCAAAGTCCTGCATAAATTCACTGCGCAGACATTTACTGTTGTTCGTTTTGGTGGTCTACATACATAAGTTGTAAAGATAATTGAAAAATGAGCATTTCTGTCACATTCCTACCTCGTACAACATTTGTGTTTGATGTTGTCAACACGGTTCGAACCCAATTTAGGCAAAAGTCGGTCACGAGAAAGCCTAGTGCCAGAAGTAACTCTCCTATGATATTTAATAATTTTGTTAATTTTATAGAACGGAGAGTGACAGTGAAGTA